>JAMKCH010075004.1:0-111410 GCA_023653785.1 Ophioderma brevispina
ATTTTCATTTCCCTCATGTCCCTGGTACCTTTAAGGTGACCCTCTTCAAACATTTTGAAGGCAAGTGAGCATCGGTGATTTCTTTTCCTGTAAAATGTCTCATTTACTTCTCAGATTTCAACAGCCACTTCTTGAAGGTCACTTTGATACCCAAGAAAACATGGTCCCAATCCTTTCGACCAATTTCTTGAGTTGGCTTAACACAACACACCAACATGTATCCCTTCTCCTTGAAAACTTGAATTCGAAATCCATTTTTTTTTTTAGAAACAGCTGTGTTTGCATCATTGATGTTTTTGTCACTTATTCGCATAGAGAAAAGCGCCACAAAATGGATTTTTGCTTACTGTAGTAAAATGTACATAACTCGTAGGTAAATTGACATAACTCTGGATTTCCAGAGCAACTGGGAGGAACAAAACATGTAAAACTGGTTTTCCCTTCTTTAAGCTAGAATGTGGTTTTCAACGATATTTTTTAAAACGTCAAAACTTTTGCACTTTTTCTGGTTGTAAGACTTAGCTTTAACTACTATTAGACTATGGGCAGTCCTTCTATGCTATTGTTTGTTGTCTCCATCGGGGGGCAGGGTGAAAACCAAGTGTAAATTCATATACTTAATTAAAAATCAATATAACCGTCTGTTCCCACACTAAACTGGCACAATTTTCCTTGAAAAAAGGAATAAAATGTCACTTCACTTTTCTTCCCCAATCTAGTGACCATTGTACACATAGACTTCAGCAAAAACTGGAGTTAAAGATATTCAATCACGGCCAACCGGCCCGGTAATGCGGTGTAGAAAAACACTAGATTCCCTTCATCTGGGATGCAGGACTCATGTTATAAATGGTCCGCTCAGCTGATAGATTTCAGCTGTTACCGCTTTCCAATTTACACTGAGTACTTCTTCAGGACAAAATTTTTTCCTCATTCACAAATAAATACATATTGAGCTTCTATAGTGCTGTTCAATAACTTGGCCATATTTTTCATCATGTATTATTAAAAAGGACGAACAGAACAAACACATTAGAGTAATTTGCTGGGCAAACTTTGAGCTAACAACTTTGTGCAGAATTAAAATCTGTAACTTTAATTGCTACTTCATTTCTAATTCAAGTTTTAAACCGCGTTTAAGAGAAAATTAGGTCAATGACCTATATTATAATGAACACTGTTAGTTTATTGTGAGAGAGGACGGGTATTTGTCCCTCACCCGAATCGTGGAGGTTGTAACACCTGGCTATAAACAATGGCCCCCACATACCGGGCCCATTGTTAATATCTTTAGCTCATGGCTTGCTGAAGTCTATACATTCATTGGTACTCTGATATGGTAAAAGAATTGAGGTGACTTTTAATTTATTTTAAGCATGGCCGTTCTGATGTGCGGGAACAGACAGTTTGATTGAATAATTTATTATGAATTACACTTGGTTTTCCCTTAGCTCCCAGATGGGGACAACCTAATGTGTATACAGTTGATTATTTGGTCCCTGCCCCATCGTACTATATAATCGAGTAACTACTATCGCAAAATATAATCAAAATCGGAACCTGACTGCCCGAGTCGAATAGCTTTAGCATCAAGCATGACTGTTAAACAAAATGAAATCCTTGGAGAACAGCAAAATCGTCCTCCAAATGCCCGGCCCTTATACCGCTTTAAAAAAATATCTCACAAATTGAGCAAAATCTTGAAGCGGTTAATACGTATCCTTACGCGTAACGTACCATCTGTAACTCGATGCATAATGGACAACCACCGTTTAATATCTTTACTTAGCTGACACTCTTTGACTCCCAACGTGGTTCCTCTCCTCATGAACAAAATGCAATTCAACTGTCTAAACATTTCTATTTGTCATTAGCCATCAAAGCTAACTCTATTATAGCCTCCTTAGAGAAACATTAACGCTAGCCTGGCTAGTCTGCGTGTCTGTGTCATGATGATTGGCTGCGCTCTATTGCATGATAAGACCGATTGCGAAGTTGTCAGTGTGTATTTATCGGATATGAAGAGAAGGAGAACCGCATGTGTCATTTAGAGCGTATGCAATACAACGTCATATCTACTTGTCCGAATACAACAAACTACTCATTTGATTGTCAGCTGCAACATTCCCCTATATCTGTATACACAGGTGCATTGTATTGTCATCGTGGAATGTATGTATAGTAGTCTTATAGTGTCATCCGCATGTGTTTTGCGTCCTCCATATCTGCACTGAGCTGTAGTGCAAAGGGTAGGGAGTTAAGTACTTGAGTAAACACTTTTTGGAGTTGCGCATCGGGGTCTAGTGATTACGCAACTACGTGATTACGCAACGACACGATTTCATGCCTAAAACAAGCAATTTCCGAGTGTTACACTTTTATTGAGACGCCCTGTAGACAGGATAACCAGCCCTTGCTTGTGCAGTTACCATTGATTGTAGGGCGCTCACGTGTTGGCTTTTGTGCGCATTTACAATTACTATATTGACGTTGTGTGTGTATTGTGGTGTTTTGTTGTAGGCTAAGTAGTTGGTTTGTGTGCTTTGAAGTGCGATGATTATGTGAGCTTGCTAATAGGTGACTTGGAACCGAGCCGCTGAGTAGCATGGGTGACTTGGGCGCATTTTTCATCCGTGGCCAAGAATATCGCCTGGCCCGAAACTTTTAGCCTACAGACTTTACCCATCCTGGTGTGGCGATTTCTACAATGCACTTACGTTGCTGATCGTTCCATATTGATTTGGAGTTAGCGGGTGGAATCATCTACAACCGCTTTTTAAATTTAAAGACTTAAATCAGGGATCCTAAATAAATCGGGATAGGACATTCGATCAACTAAGTGGAGGCATACTGCATGAAATACGTGAGTCAGGGATCGCCGGTCGCACGTGGCGCTGTGCCGCAACGTCATTCCTGGTAATACGTCATACTGCATAAATTAGGAGGCTATTAGGTGACTCATCGAAAATGGTGGCGCTATTACTATCGATATCGAATCGTCTATGGGCATTTTGTACACAGTTTCACCCGCCTGCTTAATGTTTCTTTGTTTTAATCTCAATGGACGGTCCCCCACGTGTGCCAGGACACCCCCCAAAAAAAAAAGGCCTTCAGAAAATAGATGGTGAATAACTTTAAAACATTATTTGAAGTATAAATTCTTATTAGTTTGGGGAAGAAGGTTTGAAGGTGTTTTTTTGTACTTTCAAGGGTTTTGGGCCCAAACTCTGCGAAATGTGCGGAACTCTCGCTAGCGGGTTTTTTTTTTTAATGGCCGCCAAAATTCCAATAAATGGCATATTAAAGCTAAAAAACAGCAATCTGAGAGTAAATAAGAAATCAATTATGGGTATTTGTTTTCATCTGGTGTTATTATCAAGAAAAAAGATTTAATATTCTCTTGACAACGCTTCTTTGTGAGGATGTCGAAACCAGTTTTCCCCTCAACCACGCCATTTTAGTGTGTTGTGTGTATAGTCCGTAGGATTTTCATGCTAAAATTGATTTGCTGCTGTTTGGGTTTCAATAGGACCTAAACTGTCAGAAAATGATGGGGTGCAAATTTTTCGGACTGATGCCCCCTTCTTCAAGGGGGGAAATGTTAGTACTGGGAAAAATTTAAAATCGAGTCAAATTGTGTTTTAATGTACACTAACGCGTTCGTCTCCTCATAAGGGTTACAAAAATATATATTTGCCTAGGTTCCAACCTTTAGTTAAAGCGGTGTCAAATGATTCCTTGTGTCATACTGAAACAGAAAATGCATTTTAATTGATTTTTTTGATATCACCATTGCGACATCCAGGGAAAGTTCTGGTGACCCCCATAGACCATGTCTACCCTTGCGACATTTTGCTATGTAATTAGCCAACCGATTGTCACACACTGTAAAATAATACATTTTGGGATCCTGTGAGACAATATATACAAACAACTTATCAGCAGTTTCAACAAAATCTGAGCATTGGGTAAATTTTACCCCAGGATGACCTTGAACCATTATGGGGCTATAGCGCTTTAACTAAAGGTCTGAACCTAGGCAAATATTTACTTTTTCTAATCCTTATAAGGAGACGAACATTTTAATGTACATTAAAACACAATTTGACTCAATTTTCAATTTTTCCCAGTAGTAACATTTCCCCCCTTGAGGAAGGGGCAGCAGTCCGAAAATTTGCACCCCATCATTTTCTGACTGTCTGGTCCCTATTGAATGAAAAACATCAAGAAAATCAACTTTAGCACCAAAATCCTACGGGAACTGTTTCATTGACATACCAACCCACACTATTTGGGGAAAAGTAAGTCATTCGCATTATCGATGATGCTCACCAGGACAACTTGAAAGGTTTTAGTCGGGAGTTTCCGTAACCTGACCCATCTGACACACTTTTTTCTGACACACTTTTCGGAAACCTTAACGGAATAAACATGTGCTTTTTTCCGTGAAGGTTTTCATAAGTGTGTCAGAAAAAAGTGTGTCATATGGATCAGGTTACGGAAACTCTCGTTTTTGTCGGATGCAACTTGAAGAGAAGCGTCAAAGTGGATACAATTACACCTCATTTAAAACCTGTTCTAAGTTATTCACTTTTAATTTCTGTCGACGTTTGGGGAAAACACACGGTATTTTAAAAGGCAAATTAACAGCAGTCTTATATCTTTTTACTTAATAACATTCCAGATCGTGCAATGCAAAAGTGGATTTCAAATTAGCAATATTCAGCCAAAATACGACCATTACTTGCAGGTACATGGGACGGCGATGGGCACGAGGATGGCGCCCTCGCTGGCTTGCCTTTTCATGTCCAGTCTTGAAGAGCAGATGCTTGCTGCAGCACGGTTTGGTGGAGATACATCGATGATGTATTTTTCATCTGGACCAGTGATGAGGAAAGCCTCATCACATTTACTAACCACATTAATTCCTTCCACAGAACCATTAAATTCACTTCTTAATATTCTCACCAAAAGGTACATTTCCTTGATGTCACCATCAAGAAAGCAGAAGGCACCCTCTCCACGGATCTATATACCAAGCCTACAGACACTCATCAGTATCTCCATTCCTCTAGTTGCCACCCTCGCCACTGTAAGACTGGCATTGCTTACAGTCAGGCTCTTCGCCTTCGGCGTATAAGTTCTAATGATTCTAGATTTCTATACCATTCCAGGAATTTGAAGAAACACCTAGTGGCTAGAGGACACAGCTCCAACAGAGTTCAAACCAGCCATCTAGAGTAGCCTACTCACTTACCCAGTGACTACAACTCTTGCAGAAAAACCCAGAAACCAGGATACTCCTACGCCCAAACTCCCACATTGTGGTTACATTCCAACAGTCAAAACAACAGTTTGGAAACACCAAGGGTCAAGCACGTCAACTTACCTAACCAACTCTGAATGACCTTACAGGGTATCGAATCTCCTGGCAACTGCCTGACACTGTCCGTTCATAGCAGGCAGAAACGTGTGATGGAAGCGGTATACACTCACCATCCAGCCCCATGGTCTCCACATCCAGAAAGGGAACGACTGGTCCTCATTTATCTCAAGTAACCAACCCTTTTTTCAGCTTCTCTGTACTTTTTTACATGCTTTCAGTTCTTATAACACATTTTTTTTTATTTAGGGCTTTGATTTTCTCGTTCACTATTTTTTTAAAATTATTATTATGTTGGTTTTGTTATTATGTTAGATTTGCTTTTGTTTTGTTATTTGTTAGATTAGCTTTGTGTGTTATATGTTTTTTTTTTTTTTTTTTTAACCTGTCCCTGCCCGCTGATTTCTGGTCTTATCGCCCATTACCTTGTTCATTTAACTCTTATTGTCATTTTCAGCAGTCTATCCCAGTCCCTTTTCACATACTCATCTCGTACTACATTGTCTCCATTGCCTCCATATGATTTTATTGGTTATCGTCACATATTTCTTGTTAATTATTTCCATTTCTCTTTTAAGCCTTTCTCTCCAGTTCCTTTACTATCACCTCACTGAGTAAGGTTCCTGTCTTTGTTCCTTGTCGGTATGTACATGGTTGTCTTTATGAAGATCCTGCTAGGATCGAACACGTCAGGCCCACATCTATAGTATACAAAATACGATCTTGAAAGAAAGTATATTCAAAACATCTTGACAAAAAAAACGTCATCAATGAACATACCAAAATCTAGTTCGATAATTTTGGTTGTTAATTGGCACATAGTCGTGAAATGCAACATAAGTTTTTTACGTAATTAGTGCAATAAGTGTTTAACCAAAGAACCTGGGATAAAGAATCAACTTCTATAAAGTTTTCGCAGAACAATAGTAAATTTCTCTTCTCCACAAAAACAAAAAAAATTTAGTTTTACCCAAAATAGAAAACCGGAAACAAATAAAGAGGATTACCATGCTAAGTTTATTAAAGCAATATTAGCACATTTTTGAAGAGCGCCCCCAATTTTCAAAATGATTATTTTGCACGTTACGTTGGTAATGTCTAGGAAACTATACCTGCGAACGAGATTCTAACAAAATGCGTATTAGCACAAAATAAGCAGACCGTACGGCAGAGCTGGAAATGCTTACATTTATGTCCGTCATGTGGAAATAGTGCCACCTCGAAGAAAATAACCTCACTCTTGACTTGCCTGAACTATTAAAAAAAAACTCTAATGGCCATGAGCGTAGACACGTACAATGGCGCTATTTCCCAGCTATTTCACATTGGAAGGCCCGTTCCAGCAGCCGTTGAATTATATCGGGGATCCCCGATAATAATTATTTCTAGTACAAAATCCTTCGTTTGTGACACATAGCATTTTCGAGCGTTTAACCATTCACAGGTATAGTTTACTAGCAGTACCAATGCAACCGTGTTAAAAATCTGTTAATTTTTGAAAAAAGAAAAAAATAAAACTCTTAAAAAAAATGTGCTAATATTGATTTAAGATAATCACTGGGTCGATGGCAAACGGTCCTGCTATCAACCAAATAAAGAGGTGTGCGGTGGAATGTTAAAATTTTAGCTAATTATAGTGTGCTATAAGACGCCAGCGTTATTCTGATTTGGAAAAAAGCGAGGATGACTATTGCCATGAGATTAGCCATGAGATTATTGTGATATGGTGAGCGTCTAATAGTTCCTTTTTCATTTCCCTTTCAATTGCTATTACTTTATGGTAAAAGTATGTACTGTTGGAATCATTCCCAGAAATCATTTCAATATAATTTACACATATGTTAACCAAACCTTAACGTGTTATTGCGCTTTAAAGTTCCCTCCCAATTAAACATATAATTTCTCGGGTATGGGCATTTGCCCTTTTAAATCTTGGTGTGTTGGTGTGGCTACATGTTCATGTGGAGACCATTAATGACATAACAGGACCAGGGATTGCGCTGACAACTGGGCGCCAAGGATAGCACGCTGGGTTCTCTTTCAGGACAGCCGACTGTTATGGCACAACGGACGTCGAGTTTTACACGACCGCGTATAGTTTTGACACAACCGCATCGATTTCGACACAACAACATCGGTTTGACACAACCGCGGCGTCCAGTTTGTAACAACCGCGGCGTGTTTGCAACACGAACGCAGACAAACGCGCCTCGGTGGCAACTCGTCGCTGTTTATTCAAACTCGCCGCGGTTTGTGTTTTCCAAACTCGACGCGGTTGTGTCGGACTCGACGCGGTCGTGTTAAACTCGACGCGTTGTGTCAAATTCGACGTTTTCGTGCCATATAGAACTACGTAAGATTGGTATTTTGTCACATAGTGGTTGTTGAAACCCGGGCCGTCTGCCAATCTGCACTTGCACCAGAGTCAACATCTTTAACCACTACGCCACACTCCCTTGCATTAGGTATTTTTGATTAAATTTGGTAAAGATTAGGAAACAATGAATTTCTACCTCAACATAAAACATTAAACGGAGACTGACAAATTGAACCTAGGGAAGAATCCTGAAACAATCTTGGTGGTTATTTTTTAACACAACATTATTTGCAGACCGACAGCAGAACATTTCTCTCGACAAAAACGCCAGTGAATGTTACCCAAAATATAGAACAGGATAGAATCCAATGGGGATTTTTTGACGTCCGAGCATTGCCAATGCAACAGAGATTGTCTACATAAAATTCTAATGAGTGGTACCAAATATAGAGTCTGTATGATTCAAATTAACACTCGTGGCATTATTTTTGACACCCAGGTCTGCAGCGAAGCAGTGACTTACGATGCTGTCAATATAGAACCCAGGGGAGGAAAACCAATTGTACACTCTGGTGTGAATTTGACTCTCAGAGTTTTCAGTGCAAACAGAGAGTTTCTTTACTTTTCTTAGAGAGCATGAGCTGATTCTAGTCTCAGGCATGAGTGAGAGAGAGAGAGGGGGGGGGGGAGAGTGAGAGAGAGGGGAGAGAGAGAGAGCGCAAGAGAGGAGAGGAAGAGAGATGATTATTACAAAATCCAATTAACACTCTGGGTGTTATTATGACACCCAAATCTTGAAGCGCAATACAGTAAATTTAGGTAAATTACGCATAGCTCCCTGTGTAAGATATTTCAATTATAACCATTTGTAACCACGCTCTGCTATGTATAATATTACATTATTATCACAGTTGATCGATAACATGATGAATCTCACGCATCTGTACTTTAGATGAACCCACATGTTTCAATGTCACACCGTATTGCTCACGGTCCAATATTAAAACAAATAATAAATGTATTATCTTTTTTGTTTTCCCTATTAGCAATGAACTGCATCAACAGAATAGGCACGTTATCTCCCTTCTTTCCCTCCCCACGCGAAAGCAATTTGTATGTTCAGGGTGAATTAAAAAGAAGAAACGCATTGAAAGAAGATAAAATGTAATGTTTTGACAAAGTGTACAGACAATTTGATGTACTATCGTAAAGCATATTTCCTTAGCTATCAGTGTTTAAAATGATTATAATTGCAGGTGACATTCTGGAAAACCATTGTTTTCAATTATGGAGTAACCTTAGAAATAGTCTTGTTTTGTGCTTAAAAGGGCACTACTTAAGTTGGCGATGTCCTTTCATATTAAACAGAGAAAATTATATGTTGTAATCGGGTGGGGCACCTTTAAGGGGTTGTACTAGCGTGGTTTGAGTGCATCTTTGATCTACCAAGAAAGATGTATTTGTGAATGTTATCAATCATCAAGGTAGATAACAATATAAAGTTATTTAAATATTTTCATCTGGACTTATTGAAATTATTGCTGGCTACAGTATCACGTCTCATCCGAGACGCACTAGCAGACCGACTGATCTCATGGCGGCAACTCGTTGACCCCATGATGAGGTTGAATTATCACGTGAGAGACGTCTTGAAATATTCTTGAATGCCAAATGGTAGGTTCTCGTTAGATTATGGCAGAGAACCCCTTCTCTTATAATTCAACCCAGTCACGGGTCAACGAGTTGCCGCCATGAGATCAGTCGGTCTGCTGATGCGTCTCGGATGAGACGTGATACCGTATAGCCGTCAATAATTTCAGTCGGTCCAGATGTAAAGATTTAAACTATCTCTATATTGTTATTTACCTTGATGATTGAAAACATTCACAGATACATCTTTGATGGTCTTTATTATTAAAACGATACCAAACACATGAGACAGGACTTCAGTGCTGATAATCACGTTTTTGTGCATGTGTAAACCACCTTAGGGTTACTTGTTTTTGAAAGAATTTTAAAACTATTTATTTTTTTAACCCGGGGTTTTTAAAGATATATTTTGAGAATGAGAAGCTCGAAAATATAATTCTTTCACAAGGCAGCAAGCATACATGTTGTGCATTAAAGCCGATGACAAATTAATTTCTTGAAGTTATTAGATTGAAGTAAATGAAAAACGTCAAAGCATCCAAATGACCGATTTGAGGTGGTATTAATATTCTTATCATTACTCTATAATTTTTCTCAGAACTGATAAAACTGATGAAATCTTTACATGCCTTATGCAATTTCAATGATACGTTTACCAAAGATTGTTAAAACAATCAATCAGTCGCCATAATACGGTAATATAATAAAAACAAATGTATAAATGTGATAGGACAACCAGTGGACAACCCCGTAGGGCTTATAAAGTAGTCCATAATTAAGTTAAGATTATCATTGCAAATAACTCTATAAATAATAAACAACAAAATTCATGAATCATTAGAAATAAATATATTAATATTAAATTTAATTTCAAACTAAATGAATGTAAAATTAAAGTACACACAAAAACATAATGTGCTTTCAAGCAACTTCTATTGCGTCTATTTCAAATAATCCTGTATTGAATCTGTGATTTGGGTTGCTTTGGACTCATCCTACATATATGAAGTAACCAAAACGATTAATTTCGTTTTATCTTGAAAGTGTGATCTATCAAAGGCAATCAACCAAATAGACATTGGTTTTGATGGTAGTTAAATGGTATTTGGCCAAAAAAGTCTAGTAAAATAAAAATGTGCGAAATGCATTTTTAGTTGAAAAAGATTATGCGAAATTCCTTTTCTTATTCCATGCATTTTATGGATCACTCCTTTTCTTACTTTTTTCCTGACGATTTAAAGGTGCAATAAGAGATTTTGAGGCACCCAAATATTGTGTCATAATAGTAATTTCATATAGATTAGATACTCAATAGATTTCTTACCTTGTATTTGGCTAAGGAAATGTCTTTAAAGGGAGAAAAAAGGTGATTTTGATATGCTTATATTTCAATCACGGTGTATTTCAATATAAAATAAAAGCTGAATTTCGTATTTGCTCCTATACGAAATTAGGAATTTCACAATTTTTGTACCAAAGAAACATTTCTCAGCTTAATCCTTTCAGATGGGAATATTTTTGATGGAAGGCTTTACATCAGGGCAAAAATCAGCACTTTCGATTTTTAGGGGCACCTGACATGTGAAATCTCTCGTTGCACCTTTAAAGGGACATTTCGTGATCAACAACCTCGTCCTCCCGACTTACCTAAAAAAGGTGAGATTTTTATATCAGCTGAACCGTTAGCCTTAGTAATCCATGTGTACCTAATCTTACGTGGAAATTCGGTCGCATCTGTAGAAAATTTGCAATTTTGTATTTTCTGTCCGTAAACATGGTAAACGGACAGAAATTACACCACGGTGGCCTATGGGACCGTGGGAAACAAGCAATTGCCCATAACACAAAATCGAAAGATTGGGATCAACTAAAATTTTGTGAGTAAGCTTTTCTCAATGATTTCTAGTGAACCATGAATAAAACAGAAGGTGCTGGAATCACGAAATGCACCTAAAAAAGAAGAAAGGAGAAATGCACCAAATTGCAAATTTTAAGAGCCAAATGTGCGGGCTTCTGATACCACAAACCTCTTTTGTGGCATATCAAATATACCCCTGATGCAGAATTTTCAATACCGTTTTTATAGTCTATTTCACGATACAGCACATTTTATTGCGATTTTGGGTACGTTCGTATGCGATGCACTTTGTCACACAGTTTATCATTTTTTGTGAGAAATTATGGTCAAATGTATAGAATGAATACTTCTGTTGGGTGAAATCTTTGACCTATATTTTTGTCAAATTAGTAAATATTGTGTTGATGATATTTTGTCCACGATGCAAAACAAACAAACAAACAAACAAGCGTCTGTACTTTAGATTTGACGCTAACCTTTAAAAAAAACGATGATATCTTTTCATGTCTTATGCAATTTCAATGATATTTTTTTTACGAAAGATTGCTAAAATGATTAATTAATTAATTCCATTTATTCAGCATGTGCAACACTGGACATACAATTTAATAATAAAAAATGTTTACGAAAGATTGCTAGAATGACTAATTAATTAATTCCATTTATTCAGTATGTACAACACTGGACATACAATTTAATAAAAATGTATAAACGACCCCATGGGGCTTATAAAGTAGTCCATAATGAAGTTAAGATGCATTATCATTGGAAATAACTCTATAAATTAAACCAGAAATTACATGAAGCATTACAAATAACTCTCTTAATACTAAATTTAATTTAAAATTAAATGAATGTAAAATTAAAGTGAACACAAAAACATAATATGCTTTCAAGCAGCTCTTATTGGGTCTATTTCAAAAATCCGACATTGAATCTGTGTTTCGGGTTGCTTTGGACTCCTCCTGCATATATGAAGTAACCAAAACGATTAATTTGGCGTATCTTGAATGTGTGATTTATCAAACACACCCTGGGAATAGTCATTGGTTTTGATGGCAGTTAAATGGTATACAAATATTGAATGCCTGTGAGTGCAATAGTAAAAAATATATCACGAGGACAAATTTTGGATGTTCCATTTTACGAGCCGCAGGCGAGTGAAATGGAACATCCAAACTTTATATTTTTACTATTTCACGAATATAGGCAGTCAATATTTGTTTTATATAGCGATTTTACATACATTCTCATCACAGTGCAATAGTACCGTGCAATGGTAAAAACTATTGCACAGCTCAAAACGCGCGAGAGTTATATAATATCGGACAAAGTCTGATAAAATAAAAATGTGCGAAATTCGTTTTTTTTAGTTGGAAAAGGTATGCGAATTTCGGGAGATTTTTTTTTTCTTTTTCAATGCATTTTATGGGCACTTCCCTTTCTACTTTTCCCCCCTGACAATGAAAAAAAAAGAAAACAGAAAAAAGCTGAAAAAAGAAGATATTGCAAAATTTTAAAATTTTAAGAGTTTAACTTGTGCGGGCTTCTGATATCACAAACCTCTTTCGTGGCATATCGAATATACCCCTGATGCAGAATTATCAATAATTCCGTTTGTCAATAATTCTGTTCGTTAAAACATTATGACCTGCAAATATGAATTGTCTGAGTAACTCGAAGGAGAATAAATAAACGCTTTGAATACTGCGCAATTTAAAAACACCCGAGTTCCATCATCTTTCATATCTTATTATAGAGTCTATTTCACGATACTACACTTGCATATATTGTTTTCCTCAGAGATTTTACTTGAAGAGCAAGTAAATGCATTTTTTTTTCCTATCTTTAAAAACGCCTCTTATCTACATCCTGTAGCCATGACTTACTACTTGTATGGCCTCTTCATTTTTTTTCTCCAATAAAAGGAAAAAGCCGATGTATTATCCTACCTGGACAGCTTGGTTGAGCACTGGCTCTTTGTGCGCATCAGAGGTGATAGGAATAGATAAGCGCGCTAATTAGCTGTTAGTCCCAGGGGCTATTCACACAACACAGCGCGTACACAGCGCGGCGGCATTTAGGTTGTGTTTGTATCTACAACACTTTGATTCGCTCGTCATAATTATTCTGTATTTTCCATTTTATATAGCAAACACTTAACATGTTATAGTACCTCCCACATCTGGAATTGAGGATGTCCTTGCTATTTGTTTCCTTTGTGATGCGTCACTTCTCGCCTATAGTGTTTCGTGACATTTTTGAAACTGGCACATTTTATTGCGATTTGGGTGTATGTTCGTACCGATGCAAATTTTGTCACACAGTTAATCATTTTTTTTTTAAAGAATTAAGTAAATGTATATACGTGTAACTTTTGTTGGTGAAATCTTTGATAGATTATCTTTGTAAATTTTTAATAATAACGCTCATGAAGCAATGTGTTGCGTTTATTAGCAACGGTTGCTTAAGTACTCTCAAGAAAGTACGCGTTGTTTTTGCTTTTCTGATTGGCTTCTACGCACGCGTTGTGCTAAGAAAGCAACGCGTTGTGGGCACTACGTTATGAATTTTTTAGTTTGGCATAACCCTCATAAACCACCCGAACCAAACCCTCAACTCACAGTGTGTGTCACCATATGGAAATTAAATGGCCCATTAGCTTCATTTTAAAAACAATAATGAGATTTTTTACTTCTTTAAACATAATTGAAAGCTTTATAAATCACCGGATCACTTTTTAATGTAATTGTTGGCATATTCTATGCCCTTCAAGGAGATCGCTTGTCCAAAAGTATTTTTGAAGCTCTAAAATATGCAGTCTTACGGAGCCTTCGGTTCTAACCCGAAAATAATGGTTGGTTACAACATGTGTGCAGTTGTCAACAACCAAAATCAATCATGTCTTGCGACTACAAACTGACCAATAATATATACTATCAGAGATTATTTTTGGGCAGGAAAACTTAAGTCCATCGTAATCGGATATAACTGATTCTTTTTTAGGAATGGTCCAGCTTTCATTTGATGTACTGCGAGATGGGTTCAAGAGTTATGGCGAGTTATCTGAAACCCCCTTATGGCCATGTTTGGGCTAAACCCAATAACAAAACAGTTACATGCATATCTGCCATTGAAAACAACTTTAAGGGATTCTTTATTGATAGTTAAATAAAATATGCCTCTCCTCTGGTAATCTGTCTATTGAAGAGCATATCTCCGCTCCATGCAATAATGGAGAAATGTAAAATCCATGCCGTCAGCGATGATTTGGTTAAGTTTGGGAAAGGTTATTGTAGAATCTTTCGGAATAGACTATTTCTGACCATCAGAAAATCTGGGGTTCTTGCAATTTATCTATTCCAACTGTGGCTTGGACTGTGCAAGTTGGGCGCTTACACCATTCTCCATATAGTTGTCATAATTTGACTTAATGTAGGTCTGGGCCGTACGCAGGATTTATTTTTTGGGGGTGGCGGAACCTCGAAAAGTGGACCTGTTTCGAAAAAGTGGACCTTTTTTTAGAAAAGTGGTCCTTTTTTTTTGGACTTTTTTGAAACATTTTAAATCACCAAACGTGACTTTTGTTCAAAATTCTCTAAATTTTTGGCCCTTTTTTTATCAATAATATTTCAGCAAGTGGTCCCTTTTGCCCCTTTTTGGTGGAATTTGGGGGGACCGCGCCCCCCCACCCCCAACCCCCTGCATAAACCGGCCTGATGGTGCGCCTTAATGGTCTTCTGGCATTGGGGAAATTCAATTCCAAACGGTCTTATTATATCAGACTGACTCATAAATACTATCTAGCATAAATCAAAATCCTACAATATGCTCGTTTCAGTTTAAGGTAAACTGAGTTCTTGACACCAGATAATGCTATGCTTTATTGTTCTAGCACTAATCCTCTTCATTCTATTTCTCTTTTGCTCTGTAAGGATAATATATTGATCAGTTATTTGTGTTACAATGGATTTACTCAATACAATATTATTTTGATTGCTAAATTTTACGGAAAGTCCAGGAGATTACAAAGACACACACCATTTATATATATCTTTAATCGCTTGAAATGTTGTAGTGAAACTGGTTCCATGTGTCATGTGGTCATTTATCCTGTTTTAAGTTTGCGATATCTTAAGTTGGGGTTTCACACCAATTGGATAGAGTATATAGGGAGAGACCGGTCTCCTGAATTAAAATCACAATATGTAATAGAGAAGCAGAGCTTTATTTTTTAATATTTTTACTTTTTTTATTTTTAGTGAGTTTTGGGCATATCAGGGTTAAAGAAGTAAAATGGTTTCTATTCAAGATTGAAGTGTTTTATAAATGTTTGACAGATAAAGCTATCATAAAATATTCTGTTGGGTCTCAACATTGAAACTTTTAAAAACCAACGGTTAAACTTAAAAACACTCAAGAAAAACCTTTTATAGACGTTTAGTTGAAATGTTCAGCACGAAATATTTTGTCAAACCTTTCTGACACCTGACTTTGACATCGTGGCCATAACATTTAAACTTAATAATTGGCAATTTGTAAAAATGAGTTGTACGTTGCTTTGAGGATTAAGTTAGCAAAACATATGGTTCATCAACAGGGACTGTGCTGGTGGGGTAGGGAGGGTACGGGACGCAGGGTGACGATGAGAGCTGATATATACTACAGGGATACATATTTGGGAAACTAAACTCAAACATGGGGGAGGGGAATAATGTTATAAACTATTGTATTCAAATGACAGTTTTGCAAATTATTGAGCGACAAGTCTCTGTTAGTCATTCTTGTGTGTAGATGTTTTGTCCCATATATACGTAATAATATCCCTAATGTACCCCTAGAGGAAAATCTGGCAATCACACCCGCAAAAAGTGAGGTAGCGGTATTTTTGTTGTCAG
This sequence comes from Ophioderma brevispina, assembly GCA_023653785.1. Lineage (NCBI taxonomy): Eukaryota > Metazoa > Echinodermata > Ophiuroidea > Amphilepidida > Ophiodermatidae > Ophioderma > Ophioderma brevispina. Next base: position 16,107 of record JAMKCH010075004.1, read on the forward strand.
ATCTAGGAGCAATTTTCCACTAATAACAAGGCAGGGATCCGCTCCGTGATTTTTTGTCAGGTGTGTTTTGTAAGGTTTAAAGGGACGTTCGTGATATAACGCCGTTTTAAAAGTTCAGTCAATCTCTGCTAACAATAGGATTTGGGATAGCTTGGGCCATTTTACAAGTAGCAGTAAGAAAAGAAGACCAAGAGGATGATCGCAAAAACCAAAACCAGAGGAAGAAAGATAGACGGAACAGAAAAGTCGCATGCAATAACAATGAAAACGACTGAAGAAAATTATGAACTGAAGAAATTAAGAAAAAGGAAGTAGAACAACGAAACGGATACATTTGGTACTATACAGCTCTAGAAAAGGCAATGTCACGGGGCTCATACATATTATTAAAAATGCCCACACTGACCACTCTTCGGGTTTAACAAGTTGTGTTCAATCTTGTCATCCTCTTCTTGAAAGTTTCCCTCACTTAAATCTTTGCAGACGGACAGTCCATACCATTTCTTCTGTGCCTCTGCCCTTGTCGCAAGCCTGTGCATGGCTCCAATTATTAGCCTGATCTCTATTGTATTATCCGAGTAATCGGTTCTCATAAAATTCCCACCTTGGTAGCCATCATCATTAACCAAAGAGTTTTTACACGCCTCCTATATCTCGCTACCTTTTCTATATTTTCGCACTCCTTTTACACATTTTCATTTCTGCTTTTAAAAGAAAAAGGCAGTAATAAAATCCCTGTTTTAGAAAAGCGACCCACACTTTTCATTCACCACCCTTATAACTAATAACCATTTGAGAAATCTGCTTCGGGCGTAGATCATACAATGTTTGTATGGCGTTTATTTAGTTTTGGGGGGGGGGGGGATTTGACACCTATTATTAACTCAATCATATGCTGAATGCACAGATAACATCCTGGGTTCCCTATCAACAGATAAATTTATCATTTTTCTTATTTACTCAGACAGATTAATTGTTTTTATTTGATTGATTGATTGATTGCCAATTTAATTTGCGCTTATTTTAAGTGAGTTATAATAGTATTCTTTGAGTTCAGCTTTTATCCCTTTCAATCACACAGAGTTAGCACATGGTATTTAATGTTAGTTCGGCTATTTAATTAATTGAGAGGTCAGATTTAAGCCATGGTAATTGCTTTTTGATGTATCTATTTTACAATTGTTCCGATTCAACATAGTTTTTTCCTTTTTTGTTATACACAGTTTTACATTCTCGTTTAGTATTAGAGATTAGGACGTAGATACTACTTCAGCACCACCTAAATCTTGATCACGTGGAAATAATGCATAATTTTATTTTTAATTTTTTAGTTTTTTGATTAAAAAATTGTTTAATTAGCAATATGTATTCTATCGTATTAAGATTCTGATTGAAATGGATGTAATAGAAAAATTCATGGCCTCTGACTAATATCGATGAAAGGATTCTAGGTTTCATGGAATCTGCCTTTATTATCAAAATATGGATTATAGCACTTTCTGAATCAATAAGAACTATCCCTCTTAAGTCATTTCCTTCCTGACTTTCCATCAACACGCCTCGAGAATCAGGAAATTATGCATAATACCGCCATCTTGCATACAAATTCAAATCTTCTCTCCTTTGCATTGTATTGCATTGAATTTCATTGTTTTTTAAAGGAGACCTAGCTTTTTCCGAATTTTGATAATCACTTTTATGTAGTATGCTTAATATCCAATATGTGCAAATCCTTTTCACCTGTGGTCACCGGCGATGAGAGAGAATACTTTTCGCGCAATTACCCGTCACGTATCATTGACAGTGATGTCGCAAAGCTTATTTCGCTTCTAGACACACAAATTTGAGAACATCTTCTCCCCCAGAAACCTCGCGTGAACAGCCGTCGACCTGGGGCAAATGTTCGCAGCTTTATTAAGTGCCTTCTATTTTAATAGATCACTCAAGTTTCGCGCTACCGGAATAGGCAATGTGTTCACGAGCTGTGATATTTGAAGATAGCACTTGTACAAGAGGTCATATTTTCGGAGTTCTTACTAAAATAATTCATTTGCGATATTTGATCATGGTTGAATATTGGGATTCGTTCATCTATTGGATAGCCTTGAGGAGTCATTATCATGTTAAGGAAGCCCTTGGGTTACGAGAGTATGGACATTTGGCGTGTATTGGCGAGGAACGTCAGACTAGATCCGATTCGAGTGTTGAAATTAGTTCATGACAATTTAAGTTGACATTTCTCTTGTTGACTAACTATGATTTAAGAATTGTTAAAAAAAGGGTAACTTTTGTGATGTAGTTTTTGTTATTATTACCATACACTGTTGATCTCGCTCAAGGCTTGACCTAATAGTCCGCTTACTTACCGTGACTTATATTAATATACACAGCTCATTTGCTTCACATTCTATAAATTAATATTACAACATGTTTTCTTGTGGCGCGCTGGGAAATCTCCGAACTTTAAACGTTCATAATCGGTAGTTTTGACAAATATCCGCTGAGTTGGAGGCAACAGTGTGGAGGCGCGCGAATAATGTTTGTTACAACAGTAAAGCTGGATGAAAGGAATGTATAGTATCAAAGGTAGAAGTAAATGAGAAGAACTAAGAGGAAAGAATGCTGCTTAAGTGAAAAACCTGTCGTTCTGTCGTATTCTGCGCGGTAAATTGAAATGTGAAGGAAAATTGATTTGTTGGTTAAATCATATGTTTCGACTTTTATCGTTTTCGGCTATCAGCAACCGAACATTTTGTAGGTGAATTCTGAATACGTGTAGTCACTTGTATCATAAAACAATACAAAATACTTGTAACGACAGTGAAATTATCTACGTTTTTAAATGCCACCTTTCTTGCACCTTTTGTGGGATGTTTCCAATGGTGCTAAATCAAGGGTGGATCCGCGTGGTAAAACGTACTTCCGGGAAGTTGAGTCATTTTTAAATCTCGAATTTGTACAATTTTTAACTGCAGTTTCAACAATTTCGTGGTTTCGTGGAGGAGTCCCATTAAGATTTTTTCTCCTTACATCAAAGCGTTGAAATAGAAATAAATCTTTAACCAACTTCTGACATGGTGCTATAAGGTGTTGGACATGTCATGAGCAATAAGGAAGGACTAAATAATAAATGACTTGAATTACTCTTATTAAATCAATCGATAAAAAGTTAAAGATTATCCATGTTCTTGCTAAAGGGTATTCAATTGTTCTAACACATGCCACGCAGGTGCGAGTTTAAGATCCTTTGACGGGCTACGCCTGGCAGGCCTAAGGTGTCCAAACGAGAATACGTTTTGAAAAATATTAGTTACGTGTATTTTGATATCTCCTCCCCCGATTGAAAAGCAAACAATTCAAGGAACTGGCACACTCAAAAGCTAACTGTGATTTCATATGGTATGTTTAAATGACCTCTACCCTTTGAAATCAAGTTGCAATAAATATGAGAACCGCTCATAATCCCGATGGCTTCTGTTTCAATACTTAGCGTAATTTCTATTGGGAATTACATTCTGTCCGTAGGAAGTGTTCAAAGAAATTCGGGAAGAAAATATAGTGGAGGAGAAGTTCTGAAACTTACCCCCATGCGGTCTACCACCTCTCTTACAGTTATCTCTGATTGGCTCATACCATTACATGGATAACATTACCATTAAGAAACCATCAGATACATACAATGGGTCGCATTGGAGATCTATTGTAAGAGGGCAATCCGGTCAATTATCTTTGGATCAAAATTAAAAATCCCTCACACATCCGGCATTGATTGCGGACGCCCGACCATAATTACTTCTACAACAAACGCTAAACAGACACCGGCCACCCCCGTTAGCGGGGACAAACCGGTGTAAAGTAATTCATAATCCGGCGTACTCATAAGTCGGACATGGTGAACAATAGGGCACTCGATTCAGTGACCTCACGCCACATTAGTTTCACGCTTTATCCCGTTAATCGTCTATGGAGCCCCGACTGTGGGCTCCCGCCGGCCTCTATCTGCTTATCAATCCAAACAACCCGGATTTAAAAACTTTGGTTTTACTACTCCTACATAGATTTGCACCTGAGCCTTTCTTACTATTATCTCTGATTGGTGAATTGCATCTATAAATTTAAATGAATAACAAATCAATTGGTTGGTAATGCCCAGAGGAATGTGTTAATTGGTACAAACACTGCACCACACCACCACCGCCGCAGCCGCCACCGCCGCCAACCACCACCATCACCAAAACCGCTAAGTATAGCATAAAGGTACCGACTCGAGGCTTCAGCTAACACGCAATCATAACCAAACATGCTGGTTTAAAAAACTGGGAGGCCTTTGACACCAGTAATGCTATGCGTGTTGCTCTGCACGAATGTTTTCATTCTGGAATCTGTAAGGATGAATATATTGATGAGGATTTTGTGATAATGGATTTACTACAAATACAATATTATTTTGCTTTATAAAGTGCCGTCCAGGATTGACTACAAAGACAAAACCACACCAAGTTTTTTACTACCTTTATTCGCTTGCATAATGTTTGGAGAAACTGGTCCATGTAGTAATTAATCTGTTTCTAGTTGTCAAGTATCTCCAAGTTGGAGGTTCTCACATCATCACCAAACTGGAATAGGGATAAAGCTAGAGACCGGTTTAGAAAAAAAATAATACTGCGCCCTTTGACGATTTTTATGAACACAGAATGCGTAGCCTCCTACCGCCCTACCAAATTATTATTCGACCGTTCCCTTAATTTAATTATGAAGGTTAACATGGTTAAAAATCACTTTATGGTTATTTGTGATCGTACGGGCTACGCCTCATGCCTAAGGTGTTCCAAACGAGAATACGTTTTGAAAATTTCGTTAACGTGTATTTGATATCTCTCAATCACGATTGAAAAGCAAACAATTCCTGAATGGCACATCAAAAAGCTAACTGTGATTTCATATGGTATGTTTAAAATGAACTCTACCTCTTTGAAATCAAGTATAAATAGTTGAGAACCCTTCATACGATCCCTCTAGTTCATACCTTGCGTATTCTATGGGAATTACTCTGTCCGTTAGGAAGGTTCAAAGAAATGCGGGAAGAAAATATTGTGGAGGAAGAAGTTTCGAAACTAACCCCCATCGGTCTACCCCACCTCTCTTAACAGTATCTCTGATTGGCTCATTACCATTACATGATATAACATTACCTTTAAGAAACCAATCATATACATAATACAATGGCGGTCGGCATTGGAAGCCTATTGTTAAGAAGGGCATCCGGTCAAATATCTTTTGATTCAATAAATCCTCACACACACAGCAGTATTGTCCGGACGGCCGGACATAATACTTCTATCTACACCGGCCACCCCCTTATCGGGACAAACCGTGTAGAAGTACTTAAGTCCGCCGTACTCATCGTCCGGGAACAATGGTGCCAATAGGGCAATCGATTCAGTTGACTCTTCAACGCAACTTAAGTTTCACGCTTTATCCGTTATCGTCTATGGAGCCCCGGACGTTGGCTCCCGCCGCCGGCCTCTATCTGCTTTCACACCGGATTTAAAAACTTGGTTTACTACTACTACATAGATTTTGCACCATGAAGTCTTTCTTACTATTTCTCTGATTGGTGAATTGGCTCATATAAATTTTGAATAACCAAAATGATGTTGGCAATGCTCAGGAAATGTGTTAATTGGTACACACTGCACCACCACCACCACCGCCGCGCCGCCACCAAGCACCGCCGCCACCACCACCATCAATTCAAAACGCTCTTATTATATCAAAACCCGGCAACCTTCCTCTTAGGCTTCAGCAAACTCAAAATCTCATAAAAACATGCTGGTTTAAAGTAAACTAGGCCTTTAACACCAGTATGCTTTCTCGCCCCTCCTTGTTAGAATTGACACAAACCACATCAATTCTATTTGCATTTTCATGGGGGACCTTTTTTAAAATGAAATCATTACAAGTCAACGTAAAACGAATAGCTACATTAAACTCTCAAAAACATTCTGACTAATCGTATTTGCTTTAATGAGTATTCATGAAACAGGTGAGTGAACGTTACTGACTTTTGACGCTTGAGCGCCCGTGTTTGGTACGAGGAAACAAAAAAGTCTTTGTATCTTCTGTATACATGAAAGGCGAGATTATCTAGTTCGTTCAGGAAGCAGGCGAATCGAGCCACTATCTGCCTCCTCTCCCAAGAAATCGACGCTGTCCAAAACTTTTCCCCGGTGCCCACGCGGGTTGAACTCTACTATAGATTCTATACTTCTTTAAAACATGTTGAAAGCTATACAATAACCGGAATCCACTTTTTAATGAAATGTTGGCATTCTATGCCCGTCAAGAGAATCGCTTGTCAAAGTATTTTTGAAGCTCTAAAAATGCAGTATTACGGGAGCTTCGGTTCTAACGTTGGTTGGTTACATGTGGCAGTTGTCAACAACCAAAATATCAATCATGTCTGCGATACAAACTGACAAATTAATAATACTATCAGAATGATTTTGGGCAGAAAACTTAAGTCTCGTAACGGATATAAACTGATTCTGGTTTAGGAATAGCCACGCTTTTCCGTTGCTGAATTCAGAGAGGGTTCAAGAGTTATGGAGAGTTATCTGAAAACCCCCTTTGGCCAGTTTGGGCTAAACCAATAAACAAAAACAGTTTTTACATGCATAATCTGCCATTGAAAAAAAAACTTAAGGGATTCTTTATTGAATATTGAAATAACATATGCCTCCCTCTAGCTTCCTCTGGTACTCTGTCTATTGAAGAGCATGGTCTCGCTCCATGCAATACGGGAGAAAGTAAACTCCATTGCCGTTAAGAGATGATTGGTTAAGTTTGGGAAATGTTATTGTAGAATATTTCTGGAATAGACTTTTCTGACCACGAATATATGGGGTTCTTGCAAATGTATCGATGTCCCACTGTGGCTAGGACTGTGAGTTGCGCTTACACCATAACCATATAGTTGTCAGAATTGACTAATGGTCGCGGGGCCGTACGCAGGATTTATTTTTGGGGGTGCGGAAAAAAATCGTCGGAAAAAGGGACCTGTTCGAAAAAGTGGACCTTTTTTAGTAAAGGTGGACCTAACCCCCCGGACCTTTTTGGACTTTTGAACATTTTATCCCAAAAATGTGGACATTTGTGTCAAATTTCTCTAAATTTTTGGCTTTTTATCAATATATTCAGCAAAAAGTGGCCCTTTTGCCCTTTTGTGGAAATTGGGGGGCCCCCCCCGCACCCCATCATTGGGGAATTCAATTCCAAACGGTCTTATTAAATCAGACTGACTCTAGGCTTTAGCATAACTCAAATCATACAAATATTGCTCGTTTAAGGTTTAAGGTAACTGAGGCCTTTTGAAACACAAGATATTCATTCTTATGTGCTTCACTAATCTCTTCATTCTATTGTCTACCTTGCATCTGTAAGGATAATATATTGATCGTTATTGTGTGACAATGGATTTACTCAATACAATATTATTTGATTCCTGATGAATTTAAGTCCAGGACGATCACAAGACAACACCAATTTATATATATCTTTTATCGCTTGAAAATGTTTAGTGAAACTGGTCCTGTGCATTGGTAATTTATCCTGTTTTTTAGTTGTCGATATCTTAAGTAAGTTGTGGTTTCACACCAATGGCATAATGATATAGGTAGATACCCGGTCTCATAATTAAAATCAAATCATGTAAGGAGAAGCAGAGCTTTAATTTTTTAATATTTTCTAGTTTGATTGTATTTTTTTTTCTCTGGGACAGTCTGTAATAACCTTTACTTTACCAGTTCTCTGCAGCTACACAAAACATACTTAAGTGTTTTTATAAATGTTTGACAGATAAGAAATCATAAAATAGTTCTGTTGTCCAACCTTTTGTAAAAACATTTTAAACCAACGGTTAAAAAAAAAAAAAAAAAAAAAAAAACCTTTTTGTTTTAATAGACGTTTTAGTTAGTGGAAATTATTCCGCTGATCTTTTGCAAACCTTTCTGACACCTGACATTTTGACATCGGCCATAACATTTAAACTTTAATCATTGGCAATTGTTAAAAAATGAGTTGTTTTTGCTTGATGGTATTATGTAGCAAAACATATGGTTTGCATCAACAGGTACTTTGCTGGGGGGTAGGTGAGGGGTACGGGACGCAGGGTGGACGTGAGAGCTGATATATAATACAGGGTGCATATTTGGTTGAAAATAAACTTGCAAACATGGGGGAGGGGAAATAATGTGTTATAAATATTGTATCAAATGACAGTCCGTTTTGCAAATTATTGAGCGACAACGTATCTGGTAGTCATTCTTGTGTAGATGTTGTTGTCGATAGTCTAATATCTCCTAATGTCCCTAGAGGAAAATCGGGCAATCCACCGAAAAAGTGGGGATAGCGGTTATTTTTTTTTTGTGGTTCAGATCTAGGAGCAATTTCCACTCATAAGGCCGGGATCCGCTCCGTGATTTTTTGTAGGTGGGTTTTGTGGTGTAGGGACGTTAGTGATATACAAACGCATGTTTTAAATTCAGTCAATCTTGCTAAAATTAGGATGTTTGGGATAGATGGGAAATTTTAAAGTAGAAAGAAGAAAGAAAAGAAGAAAAGAGGGAGGAAGAAAAGAAGAAGAAAAAAAAAAGAAGGAAAGAAAGCTAGAAAAAGAAAGAAGAAAAAGTCGAAGGAAAAGAAAATGAAAACGACTGAAAGAAAATTAGGAATGAAGAAATATAGAAAAAGAAGTAGAAAAACGAAACGGAATACATTTGGTAATGATAAGCTCTGAAAAGGCAATGTGCACGGGGCTCATACATATTACTTAAAATGCACCAAAATGACCATGCTCGTGTAACAAGTTGTTTCAAATCTTGCATACTCTTTCTGGAAAGTTTCCACGTTAAATCTTTGCAGAACGGACAAGTCCATAAATGTCTGTGCCCTCTGCCCTTGTCGCAGCCTTGATGCATGCTTTCCAATTAATTAGCCCCTATCTCTCTATTGATTATCCGAGTAATCGGTTCTCATAAAAATTCCTCCACCGTGGGTACCATCACAATTAAAACTTAACCGAGTTTTTATACGCCTCCTAAAGTATCGCGCTACTTTCAATAAGTTCGCACTCCGTTACCCCTTCATCTTGCTTTTAAAGAAAGGAAGTAATCAAATCCCCTGTTTTATTAGAAAAGCGAAATACACTTTCAGCCACCCTTACACCAATTTGAGAATCTGCGGTAGCGTAAGAATATCCATTTTGGTGCTGGCTTTTTTTTAGTTTTGAATTTTACCTATTATTACTCACTCATATGCCTGAATGCCCAATAACTCACTGGGTTTCCTATCAACAAATAAATTTAATTATTATTCTTTTTCTCTCAGACAGATATTGTTTTATATTTGAATTGATTGATTGATTGATTGATGCAATTTAATTTGCGCTTTTTTATTGCGTTTATAATAGTAAAATTCATTTGAGTTCAGATTTTTATCCCTTTCACACAGAGTTAGCAAATGGTAATTTTAATGTTAGTTTTAGTTCCGTGATAATTAATTAATTGTAAAAGGTCAGATTTAAGCCCATGTAATTACTTTTTGTGGATGATCTATATTTACAATTGTCCGATTAAACATAAGTTTGTTTGCCTTTTTATATCACAAGTTTTTTAAATTTTCATAGTTTAGTATTTTAGAGATTCGGAACGTAGATACGACTTCAGCAAACAACCTAATCTTTATCACGTGGAAAATAATGCAATAATTTTTTGTTGTTCCGAGAAGTCGAGAGTCAAATGTTTAATTTAGGCAATAATGTATTCTAATCCGTTTAGATCCTGATTGAAATGGTGTAATAGAAAATTCAATAGCCCTGAAGCTAAATATAGATGAAAGGATTCCTAGGTTTGGGAATCTGCCTTTATTATCAAAATAATGGATTCAGCACGGTGTCTTTTAATCATAAAGGAAATCTTTCCTCTTAAGTCATTTTCCTGAAATTCATCACACGCTCGAGAATCAGATGAACTGGTTTGCAATAATAACGCCATCTTCATACAAATTCAACTCTGCTCTCTCCTTTGCATTGTATTGCATGACTTCATTTGAAAGAACACTTTTCGAATTTTGATAATCAACTTATTATGTATTGACTAATATCCACATAAGCCTCAAATTGTGCAAATGCCGTTTCAAAACCTGTGGTCACCGGCGATGAGAGAGAATACTTTTCGCGCAATTACCCGTCACGTATCATTGACTAGTGAATGCGCAAAGCTTATGTCCTCTTCTAACACAATTTGAACATCTTTCCCAAGAAACCTCGAGTGAAACCGGCCGTCACCTGGGGCATGTTTCCGCAGCTTTATTAAAGTGCCTTCTATTTTAATGATCACTCAAGTTTCGAGCTACCGGAAATCGGGCAATGTTATCACGACTGGGATATTTGAACATGCACTTGTACAAGGTCATATTTTTTCGGGAGTATCTTACTAAAAGATTTCTTTTGTGCGATATTTTGAGATGTGAATATTTGATTTCGTTGTCATTCCATGATTGGATAGCATTGAGGAGTCATTAGTCATGTTAAGCCCTATGGGTAACAGAGTATGGACATTTGGCGGGTATTGCGAGGAACGTAGACTAGATCCGATTCGAGTGTTGAAATTAGTTCATGACAATGTAAGTTGACATTTCGCTTGTTATACTAAATATGATTTTAAGTTGTGAAAACAAGGGTAAATTTTGTGATGTTATTTTTTGTTATTATTACTCATACACTGTTGCTATCGCGCAAGGCTTGAACTAATAAGTCCGCTTACCGTGAAGTATACTAGTTAATTATACACAGCTCATTTGCTTCACATTCTATAAATTAATATTCACAACATGTTTCTTGGCGCGCTGGGAAATCTCCGAAGCTTTTAAACGTTCAGATCGGTAGTTTTTGACATAAATCCGCTGATGTGGAAGGAAAAAAGTGTGGAGCGCGCGAATAATGTTGTTACAGGTAAGAGCTGATGAAAGGAAGGTAATAGTATAAAAGAGGTAGAAGTAAATGAGAAGAACTAAGAGGAAAAAATGCTGCTTAAGTGAAAAAACCTGTAGCTGTCGGTCTGTCTTATATCTGCGCGGGGAAAATTGAAATGTGAAGGAAAATTGATTTGTTAAATCATATGTTTCGACTTTATCGTTTTCGGCTATCAAGCAACCGAAATTTGTAGGTGAATTCTGAAATACGTGTAGTCACTTGTATCATAAAACAATACAAAATACTTGTAATCGACAGTGAAATTATCTACGTTTTTATGCCACCTTTCTTGGCACCTTTTGTGGATGTTTCCAATGGTGCTAAATCAGGGTGGATATCCGAGTGTAAAACGTACTTCGGGAAGTTGAGCATTTTTAAATCTCGAATTTGTACAATTTTAACTGCAGTTTCAACAATTTCGTGGTTCGTGATAGTCATTAAGATTTTTTTCTCCTTACATCAAAGCTTTGAAATAGAAATAAATCTTTAACACTTTGACATGGTGCTATAAGGTGTTGGACATGTCATGAGCAATAAGGAAGGACTAAATAATAAATGACTTGAATTACTCTTTTAATATCAATCGAATAAAAAGTTAAAGAGTATCATGTTCTTGCTAAAGGGTATTCAATTGTTCTAAGACATGCCACGCAGGTGACTAGTTTAAGATCTCTTTGACGGGCTACGCCTGGCATGCCTAAGGTGTTCCAAACGAGAATACGTTTTGAAAAATATTTAGTTAACGTGTATTTGATATCTCTCATCACGATTGAAAAGCAAACAATTCAAGGAAATGGCACACTCAAAAAGCTAACTGTGATTTCATATGGTATGTTTAAATGAACTCTACCTCTTTCAAATCAAGTTCATAAATAGTTGAGAACCGCTGAATACCGATGCTCTAGTTTCATACTTAGCGTATTCTATTGGGAATTACATCTGTCCGTTAGGAAGTGTTCAAAGAAATTCGGGAAGAAAATATAGTGGAGGAGAAGTTCTGAAACTTAACCCCCATGCGGTCTACCACCTCTCTTACAGTATCTCTGATTGGCTCATTACCATTACATGATATAACATTACCTTTAAGAAACCAATCATATACATACAATGGCGTCGGCATTGGAGAGCTATTGCTAAGAAGGGCATCCGGTCAATTATCTTTTGATTCAATAAATCCTCACACACACAGCAGTATTGCTGTGAATGTGAGGTGAATCCGGTGTGAAAGCAGATATAGTCCGGCGGGAGCCACAGTCCGGGGCTCCATAGACGATAACGGAATAAAGCGTGAAACTAATGTTACGTGAAGAGTCAACTGAATCGATTGCCCTATTGTTCACCATTGTTCCCGGACTATGAGTACGCCGGACCATAATTACTTCTACACCGGCCACCCCCGTTAGCGGGGACAAAACCGGTGTAGAAGTAATTATAGTCCGGCGTACTCATAGTCCGGGAACAATGGTGAACAATAGGGCGATCGATTCAGTTGACTCTTCACGCAACATTAGTTTCACGCTTTATTCCGTTATCGTCTATGGAGCCCCGAACTGTGGCTCCCGCCGGCCTATATCTGCTTTCACACCGGATTTAAAACTTTGGTTTTACTACTACTACATAGATTTGCACCTGAAGCCTTTCTTACTATTATCTCTGATTGGTGAATTGCATCATATAAATTTATGAATAACAAAATGCAATTGGTTGGTAATGCTCAGGGAATGTGTTAATTGGTACACACTGCACCACCACCACCACCGCCGCCGCCGCCACTGCCGCCACCACCACCATCAATTCAAAACGCTCTTATTATATCATACCGACTCTAGGCTTCAGCGAAAACTCAAAATCATAAAAACATGCTGGTTTAAAGTAAACTGAGGCCTTTGAACACCAGTAATGCTATTCGTGATTGCTCTGCACTATTGTTTTCATTCTGGCATCTGTAAGGATAATATATTGATTAGTGATTTGTGTGATAATGGATTTACTCAATACAATATTATTTTGCTTTATAAATTGCCGTCCAGGATGACTACAAAGACACACACCAAGTTTTTTAATACCTTTTATTCGCTTGAAATGTTTGGAGAAACTGGTCCATGTAGTAATTTAATCTGTTTCTAGTTGTCAATATCTCAAGTTGGAGGTTTCACCAAACTGGATAGAGGATAAAGCTAGAGACCGGTTTAGAAAAAAAAATAATACATGACCCTTTGACGATTTTTAATGAACACAGATGCGTAGCCTCCTACCCCCTACCAAATTATTTTCGACCGTTCCCTTAATGTAATTATGAAAGGTTAACATGGTTAAAATCACTTTTTGGTTATTTGTGATCGTATGAGTACTTAAATGACACTCTTCTCATAGTCATTATCTGATCTCATTAATATTTGATATCATCTGTGACTATCCCATTACTCTTTCTACACAAAATGTAATAAGTTTACTAAGTGTATTAACACGCATTGAATTTGCAGTCTAACATTCACATAAATAATGTATAAAGTGCAATAATTTATAGACGTTTTCCAATAAGAACAAGCGCTTAGCACTCATGTCATTGTATAATTGTGCCATTAGCCTTATGACCTGTTTAATAAACATTCTTTTTTAGAGAATTAAAAGAAAAAATCACATTGCCGTTTTGAATATGAAGCTCATAAATTGTAAGAACCCGTCATAGAGGTTTACTTAAAGGTGCATTTCGTGACCCCAGTCCCTTCACTTTGTTTATGTTTTACTAGATGCACCCAGAAACGGTTAATTACAAAATTCCATCTGATTCTTACGGTGCGTTTTGATGTTATGAACAAATGTTCGTATCAAGTTGCCCCATAAGCCACTGTGTTGTAATATCTGCCCGTTTACGGACAGAAAATACAAAACTACGATTTTTTTTTAGAGTAGATCGAATTTGCACGTAAGATTTAGACACACATACTATATACTCGGGCCGACGATATCAGATGATATATAAATCTCAATTTCTTTGAGGTAAATCGGGAGAACGACGCTGTGTATCACGAAAATGCCCCTTTAAGAAAGTATTGTATTTTCAGGCAAGTTTAAAATATCCGATTTTGAATATTACACAAAGAAGGGTTGCTCCCCCAGAGGTGGGGTCTCAACTTTTTTTTGGGTAGGTATGTGCCTCCCGGATTTCAAAAATTGAGGCTCCGGAGCTGATTTGAGGCCCAAAAAATGGGGTCTCCGGAACTAGGTTTTTTAAAAAAAATTCAAAAAATACGCTGCGATTTCCCTCAATTTCCAGCTACTTTTTGAGTTTTTTTGAAGAAAATTTGGTAGAGTATGGCTTTGGACATGAAAAGTAGGGTCTCTGGAACTGAAATGGTCTAAAATGGGGGTCTCTGAAACTGAAAAAGAGCCTGAAAATGAGGGTCGTATAGGCGGCACATACCCAGACTTCATCCCAATGTGAGAACCCACCCGGGGGTTGCTCAACATATTGTTTTCTTGCATTGCCCTTTTCTGTTGTTACTAAAAATCAAAGAAACGTGTTGTTTTATTGCCAAAAGGGAGCCATAAACGAATTCCATGACAACGAATAATAAATAGGATTGTTGTTTCCTGCTTCTTTGGTGCACCAAAAGGTAATATTTTCAATATTTCTAGAAAAGTTGATAAAAATGCGAATCGAAATACTCCGTAGGGGTCACTGCAGTTCCCTAGTGTGTAATCTTTAATAATTTGTCATGGATAATTTGTGTTTTTGCTCATTTTCATTGTTTTAAACTTTTTAAAAATTATTATTCGTAAGTTACTTGCTGGTTGCAGAAAATATCCTTTTCATTCGATTTTTGATCAAGCATTTGTGTATGTGTGTGTGTGTGTTGTGGGAGGGACGTGTGTTGTGATGTGGTAGGGACATGTGGTGTGTTGTAGTGTGTGGTTGTGTCCCTGTGCCCCTGCTGTCCACTGGATAGAACACACAAAACGGACAGTACATGTTAAAAAGATTATAAATTTAGCATAAGTGTGTGTGTCTTTGTGTGTGTGTGGTGTGTGTGTGTCTGTGTGTGTGTGTCTGTCTGTCTCTCTCCGTCGGGCGTATGTGTGTGTGTCTTTGTGTGTTTCTGGTGTGCATGTACTATGGCGGTATATATGTCATGTTCCAGTAGCGAGGTAAGAGCGAGGAAGGATCCCGCTAGTAGCGAGTTTAGTGCAAAATAATAATGATACCATAAATGTACTACTATATAAGTAAATTAAAGTGCCCACGGGTATGGGAGGTTGGGGAAGGTAAAGATTTTACAGGTGTTTTTTACAGGTGCTGTATGAGTACCTTCATCAGAATATTTTTTTACTAATTAATGTCAAAATGAACCAGTTTCTTAGACAACTGTTTTTAACGGAATAAAGTGCAATGCTAGATTACGCTTTATTCCGTAATTTTGGTTTATTTCGTAATATCCGTAATTTTGGTTTATTTGGTAATATCCGTAATTTTTGGGGTATTTAATGTCAAAATGAACAAGTTCTTAGACAACGTAAATGGTATGAGACAATAAAGTCTGATAAAATAAAAATGTGCGAAATGCGTTTTTAGTTGGAAAAGGCTATGTGAAACACGGGATTTTTTTCTTAATGTATTTTAAGGGCACTTCCTTTTGTATTTTTTTGTCCTGACAATTAAAAAAAAAAGAAAACAGAAAAAGGAGAAATGCACCAAATTGCAAAATTTTAGAGCTATATTTGCGGGCTTCTGATATCACAATCCTCTTTCGTGGCATATCGAATATATCCCTGATGCAGAATTATCAATAATTCCGTTTGTCAATAATTCTGTTCGTTAAAAAAAACATTATGACCTGCAAATATAAATTGTCTGAGTAACTCGAAGGAGAATAAGTAAACGCTTTGAATACTGCGCAATTTAAAAACACCCGAGTTCCAACATCTTTCATATCTTATTATAGAGTCTATTTCACGATACTACACTTTCATAGATTGTTTTCCTCAGAGATTTTACTTGAAGATGCAAGTAAATGGCAGTTTCCTACTTTAAAAAGACGCCTCTTATCTAGCATCCTGTAGCCATGACTACTACTTGTATTGGCTTTTCATTTTTCTCCAATAAAAAGGGAAAAAGCCGAGTGTATTATTCCTACCTGTACAGCTTGGTTGAGCACTGCGCTTTGTGCGCATCAGAGGTGATAGGTAGATAGATAGTGCGCTAATTAGCTGCTAGTCCCCGGGGCTATTCACACACGCGCACACGAGCGCGGCGGCATTTAGTTGTGTGTGTATTCTACAACACTTAGATTCGCTCGTCATAATTATTCTGTATTTTCCATTTTATATATTAACACTTAAACATGTTATAGTACCACATCTTGGAATTGAGGATTTCCTTCCCATTTGTTCCTTTGTGATGCCGTCACTCGCCTAGTGTTTCGTGACATTTTTGAAACTGCACATTTTATTGCGATTTTGGTATGTTTCGTACGCAATGCACTTTGGCACACAATCATTTTTTTAAAAGAAATTATGGTAAAATGTATATAAGTGTACTTTTGTTGGGTGAAATCTTTGATCTATATTTTTGTCATAATAACGCGTTGCTAATGAAAACAATGTGTTGCGTTTATTAGTAACGCAATGCTAATGAAAGCAATGCGTTACTTAAGTACAGTCATAAAGTAACGCGTTGCTTTTTGACTTTTCTGATTGGCTGTCTAAGCAACGCGTTGCTAAGAAAGCAACGAGTTGTGAGCAATACGTTATGACCTTTTTAGCTTGCCATAGACGCGCTTATAACCAACCAACCAAAACCGCTCAAACACAGTGTGTGTCACCAATATGGAATTAAATGCCCACTAGCTTCATTTGAAAACTGTCAAAAGTATTTTTCAAGCTATAAAATGCAGTCTTACGGATCTTCGGTTTTAATCTTGGTTGGTTACATGTGACAGTTGTCAACAACCAAAATATCAACCATGTCTGCGATAAAAACTGACAAATAATATATACAATCAGAGATTATTTTTGGGCAGAAAACTGAAGTCCATCGTAATCGGATATAAACTGATTCTTTCTTTAGGAATAGTCAAGCTTTCAGTTGGTGAAATTCAGAGATGGATTCAAGAGTTATGGCGAGTTATCTGAAACTCCCTTTGGCCAGTGTGGGCTATCCCAATAACAAAACAGTTACATGCATATCTGCCATTGCAAAACAATTTCAAGGGATTCTTTATTGAATATTGAAGTAAAAATATGCCCTCTCATCTGGTAATCTGTCTATTGAAGAGCATATCTCCGCTCCATGCAATAAGGGAGAAATGTAAAATCCATGCCGTAAGAGATGGTTTGGTTAAGTTTGGGAAAGGTTATTGTAGAATTTTTCTGGAATAGACTTTTCTGACATAGCAATATTAGCTGGGGTTCTTGTAATTTATCTATGTCCACTGTGACTTGGACTGCAGTTGGCGCTTACACCAAACTCCATATAGTTGTCATAATTGGACTTAATGGTACACCATAATGGTCTTCTAGCATTGGGGAATTCAAGTTCTAATTCAATTCCAAACGCTCTTCAGACTGACTCTAGGCTTCAGTATAACTCAAAATCATAAAAATGTGCTTGTTTAAAGGGGGATGGCCCAATTTAAGGATATGAAGTTTTAATAGATCTTAATAGATTGGCCTTCACTCCAAAACCCCATCTGTAAATTTTCGCGCCGATATTTCAATCCGTTTTGATGCGAGAGCTAAAAACGTGACTTTATAAGCCCCATAGAGTACTGTGTAAAATTAATATTGGTCGACCAAAATGGGGCACATTTTTGCTCATAACTTCCCAACCAAACATCCTTTGGCTCTAAGATTTCACAGGGTAAATGAGAAAAATAGTGGCTTTCTTCTGATACCAAAATATTGACCACTTCCGGTAAAATCTGGGGCTTCTGGGGACGAGGCTATTAGCGATCGGGCCATGGACCTTTAAGGTTTAAAGTAAACTGAGACCTTTGAACACTAGTTATGCTTTTCTTTATTGTTCTGCACTGATCTCTTCATTCTATTTCTCTTTGGCATCTGTAAGGATAATATATTGATCAGTTATTTGTGTGACAATGGATTTATTTAATACAATATTATTTTGATTGGTAAATTTAAGTCCAGGAAGATTACAAAGACACACACCAATTATATATACCTTTTAATCTCTTGAAATGTTTAATTATACTGGTGCAAGTGATAATTTATCCTGGTTATAGTTGTCGATATCTCAAGTTGGGGGTTCACCAAATTGGATAGAAGATATAGGTAGAGACCAGTGTGAAGTAATTATAGTCCGCCAGGTATCATAGTCCAAAGACGACAACGGAATAAAGCGTGAAACTATGTTGCGTGAAGAGTCCAATGAATCGATTGCCCTATTTTCACCATTTGTCCCGGACTGTGAGCCCGGAGGACTATATCTCCTTGCCACACTCCCTCTCAAACATCAAATCAAAATATGTAATGGAGAACCAGATCTTTCTGTTTAATATTTTCTTAGTTTGATTGTATTTTTTTTCGGGTATCAGTCCTGTAATAGCTTTTACTTACCAAGTTCTGCCAGCTAAACACAAACATAATTGAAGCGTTTTATAAATTTCTGACAGAATGTCCTAAAATATTCTGTTGGGTCTTAAGTATTTTAAAACCTTTTAAACCCAACGTTAAAACTTTAAAACATCAAGAAACGTTTTATAGACGTTTTAGTTGAAATGTCAACTAAATATTTTAAACCTTTCTGACATCTGACATTTTTGGACATCGCTGGCATAACATTTTAAAACGTTAAAATGGGCAATTTGTTTAAAAATGTGTTGTGTTTGCTGGGATGTATGAGGTTAGCAAACTATGGTTGCATCAACAAGGAAGTGCTGGTGGGGTAGGGGAGGGAACGGGACGCAGGGTGTACGTAGATCTGATATATATACAGGGTGCATATTTAGTGAAAAGAAACTTGCAAAGATGGGGGGATGGGAATACGTTATAAACTATTGTTTTCAATACCGTTTTGGCAAATTTTGTAGCGACAATAAAGTATTTGTTTAAATAAAAAAAGAAAAATTTTGTTTTGTCAAATTATATTAATATTTCCCGAACGCCCTATAGGAACAATCGGGCAAATCACCGCAAAAAGTGAGGTAGCGGTATTTTTGTTGTTAGATTGGAGTCCCTTTTCCACGAATACCAAGGCGCAGGGTCCTCCCGTGATTTTTTTGTCAGGTGGGTTTTGTAGGTTAAGGGACGTTAGTGTATAAACTCATGTTTTAAATTCAGTCAATATATGCTAAAATTAGGATGTTTAGGATAGATGGGACTTTTTAAACACAGTAAAGAAGAAAGAAAAAGAAGAAAGAAGTAGAGAAAGAAACAAAAAATAAACAGAAAGAAAGACAGAAAAAAAGAAAATGTCGAAGAAAAAGAAAAAAGAAAAGACTGAAGAAAATTAAGAACTTACAGGAAAGTAGAAAACGCCACGGAATACATTTGGTAAGATATATCACGGAAAAATGGCAATGTGCACGGGGCTCATACATATTAAAAATGAACATGACATGCTCGTGGTTTAACATTTTGTGTCAAATCTTGCCACCTTCTTTCTGGAAAGTTTCCCGGTCAAATCTTTGCAGACGGACAAGTCCATACCATTTCTGTGCCCTCGGCCCTTGTCGCGCCTTGATGCATGGCTTCCAATAATTAGCCCATATCTCTATTGATTATCCGAGTAATCGTGCTTCAAAAATTCTCCACCTTGGGTACCATCATCAATTAACCGAGTTTTTACTACGCCTCCTAATTATCTCGCTACCTTTCATATATTTTCGCACCCTTTTCCCCATTTCATCTGCTTTTAAAAAAGGAATGTCATAATCCCTTTTTTTAGATAAGCGAATACACTTTCACCACTTATCGTCATTTGAGAAATCCTGCTTAGCGTAGAATATACATATTTTGTGTTCCTTTTTTTAGTTTTATATTTTTACCTAGTGTAACTCAATCATATGGCTGAATGCCTTGTTAACATCATGCATTCCTATCAAGCAATAGATTTAATTTATTCTTTTTATCTCAGATAGGTTAAATTGGTTTTATTTTGTTTGAGTGATTGCCAGTTTAATTTGCGCTAATTTTTTCTGAGTTTAAAATAAAATTCATTTGAGTTCAGATTTTATCCCTTTCACAGAGTTAGCAAATGGTATTTAGTCAGGTTTGAAAGAATTTAATTAACTGTAAGGTAAGTATTTAAGCCTGTAATTACTTTTTTAAATGTATCATATTTACAATTGTCCGATTAAACATAGTTGGTTGCCTTTTTTTAATAATCACATTTTTAAATTCATAGTTTAGTATTATAGATTAGGACGGAAATACTGACTCAGCACACACCTAAAATTTTATCACGTGGAAAATATACCATAATTTTTTTTGCACGGAGAAGTCGAGAGTCAAATGTTTAATTTAGCAATATGGATCTATTATATTAGATCCTGATTGAAATGGATGTAATAGAAAATTCATAGGCCCTCTGAAGCTAAATATAGATGAAATGATTCCTATGTATGGGAATCGTCCTTATTATCAAAATATGGATTATAGCACGTGTCTTTAATCACTAAGGAAATATTCCTCATAAGTCATTTCCTGAATTTCCAAAACGCTCGAAGAAATCAGAGGAAATTATTCATAATAACGCCATCTGCATACAATTCAAATTATGCGCTCCTAAGGCATTGTCTGCCCATTGAACTTTCATTTGAAAGAGGCTAGCTTTTATGAATTTTGATAACCAACTTATTATGTTATGCTTAATATCCAAATTTGTGCAATCCGTTTCAACCTGTGTTCACGCGGCGATGAGAGGAATACTTTTCGCGCAATTACCCGTCACGTATCATTGACTAGTGATGCGCAAAGATTAGTTCCTTCTAGACACAATTTGGAACATCTCCCCCAGAAACTCGAGTGAAACCTGCCGTCGACCAGGGGCAAAAAAAAATGTTCGCATTTATTAAGTGCCTTCTATTTTAATAGATCACTCACGTTCCAGCTACCGGAATAGGCACTGTGTATCACGAGCTGTGATATTTGAACATGCACTTGTACAAGAGGTCATATTTTCGGAGTATCTACTACAATATTGCTTTGCGATATTTGAATGTGAATATTGAGATTCGTTCATTCTATTGGATAGCATTGAGAGTCATTAGTCAGTTAAGCCTATGGGAAACAGAGTATGGACATTTGGCGTTATGTGCGAGGAACGTAACTAGATCCGATTCGATTTGTTTGAAATTGAGTTCATGAAATGTAAAGTTTTCATTTCGCTTGTTATAACTTAAATATGATTTTAAGTTGTGAAAACAAGGGTAAATTTTGTGATGTTATTTTTTGTTATTATTACTCATACACTGTTGCTATCGCGCAAGGCTTGAACTAATAATCCACTGACCGTAAGTATACCTAGTTATTATACACAGCTCATTCTTTCCATTCTATAAATTAATATTCACACATGTTTTTTTGGCAGCGCTGGGAAATCTCCGAAGCTTTTAAAACGTTCTAAAAAAAAAAACAAAAAGAAGAAACGAGATCGGTAAGCTTTTGACATAAATCCGCTGATGTGGAAGGAAAAAAGTGTGGAGCGCGCGAATAATGTTGTTACAGTTAAGAGCTGATTGAAAGAAGTAATTGTAAAAAAGGTAGAAGTAAATGAGAAGAATTAAGAGGAAATAATGCTGCTTAAGTGAAAAAACCTGTCTTCTGTCTTATATCTGCGCGGGGAAAATGAAATGTGACAGGGAAAAGGGTGAAAGAAAAGGGAAGGGGGAAAAGGGGGGGAAATTGATTTGTTAAATCATATGTTTCGACTTTAGCGTTTTCGGCTATCAAGCAACCGAAATTTGTAGGTGAATTCTGAAATACGTGTAGTCACTTGTATTATAAAACAATACAAAATACTTGTAATCGACAGTGAAATTATCTACGTTTTTATCTCACCTTTCTTGGCCATTTGTGGATGTTTCCAATGGTGCTAAATCAGGGTGGATGTCCGAGTGTGAAACGTACTTCGGGAAGTTGAGCATTTTTAAATCTCGAATTTGTACAATTTTAACTGCAGTTTCAACAATTTCGTGGATCGTGATAGTCATTAAGATTTTTTCTCCTTACATCAAAGCTTTGAAATAGAAATAAATCTTTAACACTTTGACATGGTGCTATAAGGTGTTGGACATGTCATGAGCAATAAGGAAGGACTAAATAATAAATGACTTGAATTACTCTTTTAATATCAATCGAATAAAAAGTTAAAGTGTATCATGTTCTTGCTATAGGGTATTCAATTGTTCTAACACATGCCACGCAGGTGACTAGTATTTAAGATCTCTTTGACGGGCTACGCCTCGCATGCCCAAGGTGTTCCAAACGAGAATACGTTTTGAAAAATATTTAGTTAACGTGTATTTGATATCTATCATCAGGATTGAAAAGCAAACAATTCAAAGAAATGGCACACTCAAAAAGCTAACTGTGATTTCATATGGTATGTTTAAATGAACTCTACCTCTTTCAAATCAAGTTCCTAAATAGTTGAGAACCGCTGAATACCGATGCTCTAGTTTCATACTTAGCGTATTCTATTGGGAATTACATCTGTCCGTTAGGAAGTGTTCAAAGAAATTCGGGAAGAAAATATAGTGGAGGAGAAGTTCTGAAACTTAACCCCCATGCGGTCTACCACCTCTCTTACAGTATCTCTGATTGGCTCATTACCATTACATGATATAACATGATATAACCTTTGAGAAACCAATCAAAATAAATTGTATACATATATAGAATTTATAGCTCGTCAGGTCAGGGTTTCTGCTCATCAGGTCAGGTTTTCTTGAGGGCCTGCTACTGGTATCCTGGTAACCAGTACTACCTTTCCCAGGTTCGGGTTGTCGGCGACTAAACCTACACCCCCACCGGGTTTCTAACGAAATCCGATAAGGAGGATAGCTGGTTACCCTGGTAGAACTAAAAAGAAGATACAATGGCTTCGGCATTGGAGAGCTGTTGTTAGGAAGGACATCCGGTCAATTATCTTTTGCTCCAATAAATCCTCACACAGCAGTATTGCTGTGAATGTGAGGTGAATCCGGCCACCCCCGTTAGCGGGGACAAAACCGGATTTAAAACTTTGGTTTTACTACTACTACATAGATTTGCACCTAAAGCCTTTCTTACTATTATCTCTGATTGGTAGTAGTAGTAAGTAGTAGTAAAACTTTATTTATTCAAATCAGTTATACAAACTGATCCCCCATGAGACCCTGATATACATATATAATTACAAGTGAAAGATAATAAACATTTATACATGTATGTACAAACAATGAATTTATGTGATAATGTTGGAAACAGATTAATTAGAGCAGCATAAAATAAGATTTCAATCAAGTTTGCCTTAAAATACATAAACATACAAGGAAAAAGATGCAGAAATTATCATTGGAACTGCAATAAATAAAACAGCAAAGCATAAAAACAAGATTCAAAACACAATATTAGATTTAAAAGTGTTAACATTCATCTCTGAAAAATTTCTGCGGACATGGGGTGAAAGATTATTCCACATTGAAGCACCTCTGTATTGGAATGTCCGTTTGCCAGGTATGATACTCCAAGTGGGTATGACGAGTGTATTACATGATTGGCTACGAGTATTTTGGGTGTGCATATTAGAAGTAAAAGTAAATGGTGATGATAAGTAAGAAGGAGCATCATTTTGAAGACATTTAAAGACAAGGAGAAGAAT
Source organism: Ophioderma brevispina (assembly GCA_023653785.1). Lineage (NCBI taxonomy): Eukaryota > Metazoa > Echinodermata > Ophiuroidea > Amphilepidida > Ophiodermatidae > Ophioderma > Ophioderma brevispina. Next base: position 39,962 of record JAMKCH010075004.1, read on the forward strand.
ATGTTTGCTCCATCTTTCTCTTAATTTATCCCAGCCAAGGTTGCTCATCATATCACAAATAGGTGTACGAATGTCAGCAGACAGTAGCACACGGGCAAGTTTGTTTTGAAGAATTTGAAGAGAATTGCTAAGTTCAAAATTGCAGTTTGACCAAACTGGACTGCAGTAATCAAAGTGTGGAAAAATCAGGGCATTGGCAAGTAGATTAAGAGTAGCTGAGGGAAGATAAAACTTAACCCTGCGAATAACACCAATGCGTTAGAAATAATAGAGGAGATATAATCAATATGATTATACCAAGATAAGTTTGGATCAAAAATGACACCCAAGTACTTAAACTTGTCGACTCTATCAATAGTGTCATTACAATAAGTAAGAGAAAAGTTTTGAAAATTGCTCAAACCATGTTTTGTTCCAAAATCATGTACTTGGTTTTCTAATATTAAGGTGAGCTTGTTGGCTTCAAACCAATGCGCAATATTCAGCAAGTATCATCATATCAATTTGGAGAGAAATTGGAGTCGGATGAGCCTAAACAAAAAGAGTTGTATCAGCAGCGTACATGCTGTGAATTGTACTCATATAAATATTATAAATAACAAAATGCCAATTGGTTGCAATGATCAGGAAATGTGTTAATTGGTACACAGATGTTGTGCACCACCACCACCCACCACCTCGCCGTCACCACCATCACCACCGCCGCCGCCACAACGCAATCAATTCAACGCTCTTAGTATACCAGCATGACCGACTGAACTCTAGGCTTCAGCATAAACTCAAAATCATAAAAACATGCGGTTTAAATTAAAGTGAGGCATTTGAACACCAGTAATGCTATTCTTGATTGTCTGCCTATTTTTTTCATTGTGTTTCTTTCTGGCATCTGTAAGGATAAGGATAAATATTAATGATTAGTGCTTTGTGTGATAATGGATTTACTCAATACAATATATTTTGCTTGATAAATGGCCAGTCAGGAAGACTAAACGGACACCCCACACACACACACACACACACACACACAAACACACAACACACCACACACACAACACACACACCATTTATAATACCTTATTCGAGTGAAATATTTGGAGAACTGGTCCATGTAGTAAATTTATCTTGTTTTAGTGTCAAAACCAATATGGGGGTTTAACAAATTGGTAGAGGATTAAAGCAAGGACCGGTCTCTTGAATTATTTTTTAGAACTCCTAGGGACCCAGATCGAACATGCCGCCACAGTTCTTTATATTCCCACTTATATGGTCATTCCAGAAAAAAAAAAAAGAAAAACGGCATTTTTTTTTTTTTTTTTGGGATAACTCCGTCGGCTTAGGTTTTGTTAATGGTAAAACATGCACCACCACCACACCACCGCCACCGCCGCCGCCGCCGCCCCGCCCCACCACCACCACCACACCCCACCACTCTATTATTGTCACTCTTCTGCTGCTGCTGATGATGCTACTACTAGGCTTCTCCAAAATAAGCACCGTAAATGTCGAATACGTCAGAAATGGACTCTATTAGAAAAAAACAATAATCATGGACCCTTTGACGTGTTTAATGAACACAGGATTTGCGTAGCCTCCTCACCCCTACCAACTTATTTCCGACCGTTCCCTTCATGTAATTATGAAAGGTTCACATGGTTAAGATCACTTTTTGGTTATTTGTGATCGTATGAGTACATAAATGACACACTCCTTTAATAGTCATTATCTGATCCTCTTAAATTGATATCATTGTGATCTCCAATACTCTTTCTACACAAGATGTAATAAGTTTAATAAGTGTAGTGTAACACGCATCGAATTTGCAGTATAACATTCCATAAATAATTGTATAAAGGAATAATTAAAACGTTTTCCAATAAGAACAAGCGATTAGCACTCATGTCATTGTATAATTGTGCTATTGGCTTTATGACCTGTTTCATAAGCATTCCCTTTTTTTAGAGAAGAACTAAATGAAAAAATCAAATTGTCGTTTTTGAATGTCATTATTTATGAGCTCACAAATTGTAAGAACCCTTCATGGAGGTTTATTTAAGAAGCTTGTATTCTGATATTAACAAATTTATTCGCATTAGAGTTTATACTCCAAATTGTTTCATATACGCGCTTGGCTCCAATAAAGTAAGGCTCACTTCTAGCTACTTCTCTGTATCTTTTTAACTTGAAATATCCTAGACTTGGTCCAATTCCTCCTGGCATCTATTTCGCAACGAGAGATTCACATATCAAGTGTCCTTAATTAAATTGAAAATCCTGATTTTACATGATTAAAGCTTGAAACCAAATTTCATTTGAAAGGATTAAGATGAGTATTATTTCTTCTTGGTGCCAACATTAATTTCAAGTTTGTATTGGAATAAATTCGCATCAGCTATAGACAGAAAAGTATACACAGACCGCGAAGTCGGAAACGAGGACACGAAAATATTATATAATATTGAATGGCTTAGAGTAATGAACAAGAATATATTGCACGAGCTAGAAAAATATTGCGAGTCGAAGACGAGGTTCCAATATTTTCTGCGAGTGCAATAATTCTTGTATCAGTACGAAAAAGCCATTCAATATGATTATTTTTTTAAAGATCAGGCTGACTCAAACCAAATCTTGCGTTCACAGTGTTGTAGTCCAAAAGTCTACCACTCAGTCAAAAATCCGGATGCGATAACAATATTAAAAATAATATTGTTTACATCCGGGGACTTTTACCGAAACGTACACTACAAATATTTCTCTGTACAACTCGGAAGCCTGATATAAATAATAATCAATGGTTACCGATTAGAACTTAAGGGAAAGTCTAAAATATCGATTTTATATTACACAATGAAGGGTTGCTTCAACATCTGTGTTCTTTCATTGTCCTTTTCTGTTGTTACTAAAAATCCAAAGGAAACATCTGTGTATGTCAACGGGAGCCATAAACGAAATCCATGACAACAAATATAAAATGCGAAGTGTTGTTTCCTGCTTCTTTGGTGCCCAAAAGGTGGTATTTTTCAATTTCTGAAAAAGCTTATAAAAATGCGAATCGAATTACCCCGTAAGGGTCACCGCAGTTCCTAGTGTGTAATCTTTAATAATTGTCATGGAAAATTGTGTTTTTGCTGGAAATTTCATGTTTTTAATTTTATTATTTATTATTATTCATGCGTTACTTGCTTGTTGCAAACAATATCCTTTTCACCTCGATTTTGATCAAGCGTTTGGGAGGAAGTGGGAGTGGCAGTGGGTGTTACAGTGGGTCGTTGTGTTCTTGATGTCTCTACTGTCCAATAGGAGTAGAACACAAAAACGGACACTGCAATGTTAAAAGGGATATAAGTTTACGCATTAGGTGTCCTTTGTGGTGTGTGTGTGTGTGTGTGCTCTCTCTCTCTCTCTTGTCTTGTGTGTTTGGTGTGCATGTACTATGGCGTATATATTTACGGCTCCGTAGCGCGGATAAGAGCGAGAACAGGAGCTCGCTAGTACTAGTAGCGAGTTTAGTGAATATAATATTGATACCATAAGAATAAAAGTACTATTATACATAAATTAAAGTGCCCATAGGGTAAGGGGGTGGAGAGGATAAAGTTTTTGTACAAGTGTTTTTTTTTTTCACTTAATCGTCAACATGACCCAGTTTCTTAGAAAACTGTTTTAAATGTCTTTAGCGGAATAAGTGCAATAAGTAGATTATTAATGCTTTATTCCGTCAATATTGCTTTATTCCGTAATATTCGAATTCTTTGCTAATTAATGTCAAAATGAATAGTTTCTTAGACAACCGTTGAAGCTGTTTTTTATCGGAATAAAATGTAACTACTCGATCACGTTCACTCCATAATTTTTGTGATTAGCACCTCCTCTGTATTTTTTTCAATTTAATGTCCAAAATGAAGCAGTTCTTAGACAATACGTTTTTAAACTTTCTTAAAGGGAGTATAGGCAAATACTTGATACGGCATTATTCGTAATATTGGGTTACAGTGCACTGGTGGACAGTACGATTAACAACTGCATCAGCATATCTTTTACATACTTAATGTCAAAATGAACCAGTTTCTTAGGACAACTGTTTTAAACGTCTTTAACGTCCGGTCTCTCTCTCTGGCGGGTGTGTGGAGGATGTGTGTCTTGGTGTTTCTGGTGTGCATGCGTACTATGGCGGTGTATATGTTACGCTCCAGTAGCTGAGGTAGGAAAGAGGAGGAGCCGCTAGTAGCGAGTTTTAGTGTAAAATAATATTGATACCACGTAAAATAAAGTACTACTAGATAAGTATTAAGTGCCACGGTAGTTTCCTACATATTTTTTTTGCAGGTGCAGTAATGAGTATCTTCATCGCCATATTTTTTGCTAAGTTAATGTCAAAAAAACTAGTGTCTTTAGTTCAACTGCTTAAACTGTCTTTAATGTAATAATAGTAACGTTTTGTTTCGTAAATATCCGTAAATATCCGTATTTTTTATTAATTAATGCAAAATGAACCAGTTTCTTAGATGTTTGACTTTTAACGGAATAACGTGCAATACTGATTAGGCTTTATGGGTTTAAGGTGCAGTAGAAGCCCCCTTCATCAGCCTATTTTTTCTTGCGCTAATTAATGTACCCCAAAATGAACCAGTATTTGGAGGGCAAATGTTTTAAACTGTCTAAAACTTTGTCTTTACTTGAATACGATTTTTCTTTAATCTTGGGTTACATGTACAGTATGACACCTTCATCAGCCACATTGTTTTGTACTAAGTATGTCAAAAAGAACCAGTTTCTTAGACAGATGTTTTAAACTATATTTAAGGAATAAAGTCCAATACTAGATTACGCTTTGCCCTAATTTGTCTATTGTATAAACTGCACCTAACGATGATCTTGCTCGGGCCTTGCGCGTCCTATCGCCGCTCCTGGAGATTGCATATTCCGACACAATTAACCGCCATAATGTTCTCGGCGTGATCGCGAGTGCCGTCTCAGAAACTATAGAGGAGTCATACAGTAACGCAAACATTTGTTTCAGCACTATACCCACATGTTTTCTGTCTATAAGGTCCCCACACCAAGGTTATTCCGTACCTGTTTACGTGCAAAATATATAAGTTAATGGTGGACTCTGTTACATCGGCGTGATTAGCAACGGTCATTGTGGTTGACGAAATTCCTCTGCAATATAACTCACAGATCACATTACGAAAATGAACGCTAAATAACCATGGAACAGTAATGGAACTATATATATTTTTTAAATCCATCAACAGTTATGTCGAGTTGCAAATTTGACAACATAATCATGTAATTCTTTTTTTTCCTTCAATAACAATCGACGTCAGTCTAAGTTGGTTTCGTACGTGGTTATGAATTCGGGTTGAAATAAAGTAGGCTGAGGGCACGGGGTACTTCCTGATCTCAGCGATGTTTGTTTTATTTTGTTTTTCTTTAGAAATTGAAATCGAAACTTTGGCATTGTCAGGAAACTAACCAAGTTGCAATCAGATTTATGTTTCTTTCGTGATAAATATTTCAACTGAGAAAATCATATTTAACACAGAAGACATCAGGCCCACGGAGCTTATTTTGTTCTTTGTACGTAGTAAAAGATACAGTGCAAAATTTGAGAAGCATTTCGAAGTTCTAAGCCCTATTGGAGCCTTCGTTAAAATCTACAAAATTGAGAAGTGTTCTTAAAATTGGATCCGAAAGGGACATAGATCTACCTGATGGCAATGCGGCGCACGCATATAGGAACAAGGTTGGATTTGGGCTGAGATATCACACCGAAAGATGTTCAGCTTTCTATATTGGATCATATAGTGAATTGATATAACACTCAATAGATTTCTTACTAAAAGTTGTTGTAGCCAACCCAAATCTGCCGATAGTCGGCAAAACAGAAAACAAATCAACTTTTGGATTTTTAAAAGGGGAACGACCTCATTTTTAATTTTATAGTAAAATAATTGCATAAGTGCAAAATACATTTCAATAAGATGTTAGCAGTAATGACGACACTTCTTTTTCTCTTGAAGGGCACAATGGGAGAGGTGAAATTCTGAGGGGAAAATCATAAAAACGTAAAAATCAACAATTTTTGGATTTTATTTTTGGTTTTACGGGGGTGGGAGTTGAAAAAGGCTCGACTCTGCATGCTCTGGGAGAATTCCCCATCACTGGTGCCTCTGTCGTCGCCAAATGATGTTAGTAAAGTGGTCCCGATTGAGATCTACTGAGTGTGTAGTTGTTAAATGACTTAAAATAATTTTTTCTCCTTAGAATAAAGAAAACAAATGTTCAAACGATATCAGTTAACTACTCGTAGATTAGAAACACTTGATAACAGGCCTATCATAATTATATGGCGAGGTTAACTAGCGAGGTTAACGTTTGAGTCAAGTATGATTTTTGACTGTTTTAAAAATCCGTAAAGGTACTGTTAATAACTTGCATTTCTAGGATGCATCCAAGCTGCCGTTAGAAATTTGCAACAGTGCACAATCATATTGTTGTTCTTTTAATCACCTTTTATTGCAAAGTATACATGTGCCCTTTGTCCAGCGTATACTTTATGGTGAAAATATCCTGAAACAATGTCTATTTCACGCTCAAAATCAAGCAAAGATATGTGAAATTACAGTCTTGCAAGTTTACAGTGATTTCAAGTCTTGTTTAAAAGGTATTTCATTGCGTTCTTGTACATGTTATATGTGTGCGCTTCAATAAAATTGTATGTTACTTCGCCGATGACAACACTGTCTAATTTTTATGCAATATTTACAACGTTTCGTGTAAAAACGGTTGATATTTGCAAAATAATCAATAAACAGTAAACAGTACAAGGGAAAGAACCCAAGCGATGGCAAATTACCCGTAAAACACAAGTCAAGTTCAGGCTAAGCTGATTATTATTTTTCTACTCCCATAATACATAACACCTATACTGCAACCAAAATGCTGGACCAAAATGATGAAATAAGAGTGAACATATATTGCTGCTATTCACACACCAGCATTGCCTTTAGGTCTATAACACCTTCATCCATGACAGGGCATCATCTATCTAATGTGGCACAAGATTGGTAATCATGTAAGAAACGTGACGATTTTCGGGTCAATGTCCACCCTTCCGAACGCGGAAGATATATTTTATAAAATAATGAACCACCTCAAAATTCGCGGATATTGCTGTTCTTTTATCACCTTTTATTGCAAAGTATACATGTGCCCTTTGTCCAGTGTTTTTACTTGATGGTGAAAATATCCTGAAACAATGTCTATTTCACGCTCAAAATCAAGCAAAGATATGTGAAATTACAGTTTTGCAAGTTTCCAGTGATTTCAAGTCTTGTTTAAAAGGTATTTCATTGCGTTCTTGTGCATGTTGTATGCGTGTGCTTCAATAACATTTATGTTACTTCGCCGATGACAACACTAATTTCTATTTACAACGTTTCGTGTAAAAACGGTTGATATTTGCAAAATAATTCAATAAACAGTAAACAGTTCAATGAAAAGAACCCAAGCGATGGCAATTACCCGTAAAACACAAGTCAAGTTCAGGCTAAGCTGATTATAGATGTTTTCTAACTTTTTTCTACTCCCATAATATACACCTATACTACAACCAAAATGCTGGACCAAAAAATTGATGAAACAAGAGCGAACGTATTCCAGTTATTCACACACCAGCATAGCCTTTAGGTCTATAACACCCTCATGCATGACAGGACATCATCTATCTAATGTGGCACAAGATTGGTAATCATGTAAAGAACGTGACAATTTTCGGGTCAATGTCCACCTTTCCGAACGGGAAAGACATATATTTTATAAAATAATGAACCACCTCAAAATTTGCGGTCCTGTCGTTTACATTGGATAGAGATACATAGAAATACTAGTTTAAAGGGTCGTTACTTTATGTTAATATTGCCGTAGTAACTGAAGTTAGATGTGTTTATGGGTAATTTAAAAAAAAATTATATAAAAAAAATAAATAAAAATAAGTACAACTTGAATTCTTGGCTCATAACATATCATAACTGCTTTAAGCAAAATATTTGCTGGTTTAAGACTGTGGTTGGGCCATCAGTAGAGAGCTCTTTTAATTTTGTGCTTTCCGACAGATAACGTAGTATACATATACGTTATATACCTTTTGCTTTGTTTCAATATCTGATACTGAGATAACATCGAGCACTCTTGTTTTTTTTTTCAACTCAATTGGTCAGGATATGAATTCCAAATGTAAAAAATAAGGTTTTTCAATTAGCGAGACTTGGATAAATTAATTTATGGATATTGTAGTTTCTTATGCTAACTTTACAATCAAGCATTTTTCAGAAATTATTGGCAATGCACTCATAAGTTTGCTAAAACTATGACTTCTTTTCTGTGAAATCAACCCAGTTGCTGCACCGTTAACTCAATATAAAATTTTGTTTGCGGAAACGATATTCTAGCTTTCAATAACACCATCGAAAATGATTATTTTTCAGTTTTGATAAATCATTCAACAGACACAAACAATCGTTGTTTTGAATATTGTCTTTTGACAAAAATATATTCTATTATGTAAAGAGCTGCTGAAACACTTTTTGTATGTTTTTGAGGTCTTCGGGAGGCAACATTACTGGAATAATACAATCAAAAGTATAATTTTTTTTCACTTGAAACACCTTATTTAAAAAAAAACAGGCAAGTTTTTCACATCGAGAAACACTGTTTATGCATTGATAAACTGTGTTTATCTAAATATTTTTTTCTCGAAAAACTAGCGTTTAGCATATTGAAAAAAACAATGTTTATCGACTGATAAGCCATGTTTTCGAACAAATTGAGTTAACCTTTTCCAAAAACATTGTTCTTAGAATTATTGTACATCTATAGCTTGTCATAGACGTATGCGTAAGTGTAGGCGTAGGAGTAGGCGAATCTTTGCATCCATTCTACTAACTTACGATTTGACAATAATCAGTTTAGTTGTTATTAAAACCCAATTAATTAGATAACGGAGTTATTCAAAGCTATTTATTCTACTTAATATGTTCTAATATAATTTGTTCTATTTAATATCAGAAATGGATCACTTGGTTTGGCAATATAATTCTATATAGCTTAATCAGCCCCCCTTACAAATACATATATCATATATATCATATAAGATAGCAGAACACAATACACACACAATGCCCTATAAAATGAGCAAAATGGAAAAGAACCATCGTGATTTTGACTCCTATAATCACATTCTTGTCTGATCATCAGGGAGTGTTTGTAGAGATTCATTAAATTACCAACATGTATCTTTTTTCAATATTCAAAGCATCAAAATCAAGAATAAGATATCCAAGCATCACACCTGCATCGCTGGTTCATATTTCATTTCAGTTATTGTTCCAAGTTATTCTTGATCATCAGAAAAACGCATGGGGGAAACGTAATCTTGAATTATGTAGCAATCGTGAACATTTCTACCCCATGCCGGGGCATAAGCGGAAAAGGTGGAGATAGCATGAGGCGATTACTGTGCCCCAGGTGTACGGGTGAATATCATTTTGCAATTACATAGAGCGCGTATGTACCTAGAATTTCGAAAGAAAGTGTACAATTTGCAATTCTACATCCCGGATATTATCACTGATCGCAATGTTTACATGATGAAGATTTATGTGGAATTATGGAATACGGGGAGAAAACAATGCGCATGCGCAAACAATATAAATGGAAATTTTAGATATACGTTGTTCAACACTCACCTACACTAATATACAACTTCATACTTTTAAATTAGTGGACAATACCATATTTTTACATAATCATCACCTTTCATTGATTTCATATTTCTCAGATGAATCGTGCTATAATTTAGAAGAACTAATTGATGAACAAAATTTGTGGCGGCATTACGTTGGGTTATTGTGATAGGTACCGTAACATCTTCATCAAAAGTCTGCGGATGCACTTGGTTATATGTTTTACTTTTGTGATTACTATCTTGAGCTTTACATAATTACACATGTACTTATGCAAAGGTCACTACCTTAAATTCTATTCCAATTCGCTTTAGAAGTGCCACGCAGCTCCGCAAATAAATCGCAGGGCTCAAGCGCGGGGAATTCAAACCTTGCAGTGTACAGCACGTGCCCTGTGATTTGTTTGGCCAATTGTTGGGGAAATAAATCCTATTACGTGGTACTTCTATAGTGAATTAGAGGGATTCACAATACTAAAATAATTATGTCGTTGGGGGCTTACAGCTTGTCCATTTCGCAATGCAGCACGGGAGTTTAAACGACAAATCCACAACAAGTATAATCAAGTTATAATTATATGAATGATAACTGGAACAGATGTTCTAAATTATTTTTCTTTTCAGTGATTGCAATGGTGAGCTCTGCTATAAAAAAAAATCGTTAAGATTTTTTACCAAACCTTCAATCGGCACGGGTGTAGACGTAGTGCTGGAGGAGGGGCATAATTATCGACGCAATTAGGCCAGTCAAAATAGAGTAAATGATGCCTTAACCCTAACTAATTGCAAAAGAATCATCTTCTCCAGAATGGTATTGTGAAAAACCTTTAAAAACAACATATCAAAAGTTTACAAAAATCCAAGGAGTGGAACATATATTTTTAAGGGGGTAAGGTTTATACAGGGGTCAAAATATGAAAAGGATCAAAACGCTTCGAAAAGTATGCCAACGTGTTCGTCACCTTTCCAGGATTAAAAAAGGTATAGTTTGCCCTATCTGCAGGTTGTAGTTCAATAGATATGAGTCAAAATAGGTTCAAGGTCACAATGGGGGTAAATATTCAGATATATCTGTTCGCTATAAAAATGGTGTCAAATTGTTCGTCTAATGGTACAGGAGCCAAAAATACACAGGTTGCACCATCTATGATATTCATTGCATAATTGGAATGCAAAGTGTGACTGGGGCTACAGGGCCTATATGGGAGGTCACGAGTCATAGTACTGTAATTCTTATGTAGAACGTTCAAACAAAGAATCTATTTACATTTACTTATCTAGTGGGACCAATTGAACAATTTACAACCAGTCCGATAAAAACCGGACCATTCTATAATTTTTACCCAAGGATGACCTTGAACTGTTATGTGCCTATTGTACTGAAACTACAACTCATAAATAGGGCAAACTATATCTTTTTTAAACCTTAGGAGTAGCCCAATAAATTGGTACATCATTTAAAATCATTCGAACATTCTAATTTTGTACCCCTGTACAAACGTTACCCCTTTATTTCAACATGTTCCACTAGGTTGATTTTGGTAAACTTTTAATATATTATTTTTGGACAATTTCGTTCGAAGTATATTTACACCAAAATTGTTTCTTTTGCAATTTGTTTTGGGTCAATCATAAAATGACTGGACTAAACGGTCAGGAAAGAGCTCTCTCCTGGGCAAGCGCTGGGGCACACGATATTGTGAACCATAGAAACAAAATATGAATCGCGCGAATTTTCGTTTCACGACGCATGGGTAATTTTCAAGATCCTCTTAAGGGATACAAATGCGACGATGTCCTATTCATCAGTTGCCATGGATTTTCGTTCTACTTGCCTAATACGCTACTGTGAATATAGCCTACATTTATACGTTATATAGACCATTAACTAGGCGGCCATATATGGTAAAAATTCTTGGGTTCGCTACTTGCATTGCATGGTATCTTTAAAATGTCTGAAAATGCACCAGTTACTCCGCGCCCACCAATTTCACATCGATTTGCCCACTATCAGACACACCGTCTATTACGTTTATTGCTTCATACGTAAAATGATCTGTTCACCATATGTTGAAAATGTGGTCATTTGGTGAATTTAGCTTGTACTTTGGTGTGATGTTGTTGTTGTAATCCCTCTGTGAGAGTTTTAAATGTGAAAGAACATGCCCAAAGTTGCCAGTTCTCCATAGACTACTGTGTATAAAGTGAGTTAGTGGTGTTTTAACCTATAGGTCTCATATCTCATTTTGAGAGAAATACCATTTCTGAACACGTGTCTTAGTTTCCATTTTTTGAGATAACTCTAAGAATTCTCAATATTATTAGTTAAAACGTGGGGGAGGGGGCGGGGGGTCTTCAGACTTGAACTTTGAGATTAATTTACAATGTTCCTGAACAATGACATCTTCATCTCATATACCATATTAAAGCCCCTATTGAGAAGTTTCGAAAATTGTGTAAAATGTTGTTCTGATTGCCATTGTAATCACGTAGGACCTCTTAATGGCAACAATTTTAAACAATGGTAACTCAAAGCTGAAAGATCGTATGAACATAAAATTTGGCACTGATATTAAGCACACGTATATCTTGGGCACTAAGTGGATCATTAAAATAATGCTTCAAATTTAAATGATGGTGCAAAATGTCTTGACTGGACGCTTGTTACTACGGACTTCATGGTCCCCTACGGCAACCAGAACAATAATTATTTTACTCATTTTCGAAACTTCTCTATAAGGGCTTTAATATGGTATATGACACGAATATGTCATCATCTATTTAGTCAATTAATCTGAAGACTCCACTAAAATAGTGATGTTGAAATTACAAAATGGTGTTCCTCCAATATTCAATCTGGGAAGAAATCGCGCTAAATACCTTTTTGTGACTATATATGGCTACTTATTAAACTCTTGTTATCCGAGCATTATTGAGAAGATAATACAACCATATTCAACACTGTATCTATCTAGTATATTTTGCCCAAGTTATTCCTTATTTTCCCAGATTGTGAGTGTTTCCGGGAGATGTAATATGTATTGTAACACGCGGCTTCTCTGTGGATATAATGTCACTTAACAATGTTCAGAGAGCATATGCCTGTATTTATTCTTAGAGGGCAGGATTACTATTTCATCATTGTAACACACGTATTGTTTTAATTCCAACTTAAACTAATACTTAATTTTCACAATCAGTACTTCAGAGCATCTACAAATTGAAAGGCCAAGCTTTAAAACTCTTCCAATCAATAATACTAACTGTAATTATTACGCGTATATCGGTTAGTTAGTTCTCTTAGAAATATGTATTGCCTTAAGAATTTAGAATCAACCAAATTGAAAGGCTTCTTTTACGTTTCATTAAAACCTATGAACAATGTTATGAAGATAATTTTTTTTAATTTTGATTTGTTACTTTCACTTGAACCAGCTTTACAAATGAATATTTTTTTAAATTAACGGAATTACAGTTGTAAAAAAATGTGAACAATTATTAAAGTTTTTTACCAAGGTATTCTTTTTTGCATGTTAGTAATATCAGAAGAATAAGTAATCCCCTATGCTTACAGCGACGATTTTGTGTGTACCGCAATGTCGCCAGAGTGACAGTAGTAACAACAAAACCCAATCAAACACAACCTGAGGACATGAGTTATTTTCTTTCATAGTAATTGATAAAAATTTAATGTTTTGCAATTACATCAAAGAGCGGAATGCCACTTTTCTTTTGAAATTTTAATTTAAATCATATTTAAGCACTAACAATCATAAAATGATTTTTTGTTGCTGAAAGGCCAGGGCTGGAAAAATGTCGAATTTCCCAGGAACCACAAATCAAATTTCACCCCAAGATTGTAAAATTTCCCTTCAATTCTATGTATTTCTTTAGGAAAAAATTTCCCTCTGAATATCAAAATTTTTTCAACCCCACCATTTTATCCAATCAACTATTAAATATTCTATCAGAATTAATTGTGACAGGCCCCTTTGATCGCTTGTCATTGTGGAATTGAATGAGGCAAGAGTTCCATATGTATCCCCCTTCGAAGTTGTACATGTAACAAATTATTTTTATATTTGGCCATAGGGTTAGGGTTTTTAAGTTAGGCCATAAATAAAAAGAATTAAAGGAGGGGTACATATGGAACTCTTTCCTTGAATGAAAAGTAAAAAAAATAAAACTACACTCATCTTTATTATATCATCTTCTTGACAAGACCTTAATTTGAGCTGTGGTCGATTACGAATGTTACATAAATAACACATCATTTAGAAAGGGATATAATGGCATAAATTTGAAAACAATTTGGGTGTTAAAATTGAAGTCACCTACATATATGCAGGTACGTACGTGTAGCCAATTAGTAGAAATCATGCGAGCAGCCCAATCTGTATTTTTGTATATGAATAGCATGGCATTTGGTGACAAACCTTAGAAGTTAACCCTATAAAACTAATTAAACCTAGCTGTAACCCTACTAAATGTGGTCCCTTAGTTTATTTCATGCAAAATATTGCACGAATGATAAACATGTTGTGTTGTATCGGTGTCAATAAATGCATTGCTATTTCATTAATATGCCCCTTCACAATAAGACTAGTCTTTAAATCCTCATACAGATCCCCAGAGCCCTAGGGAACTTGTTGCAATACCTGAATTGTATACAAATTTCAAGATTTCAGCTTGTTGTGTGAATATAAAGGGACATGTTGAGATATTCTGAATATATAAATTACACTTGCAATTGCTTGTATAACAGTGAAACACCTCACGAGAGGGTTTTAGATGTTTATAGAGTAGGACAACAAGGTCGAAAAAGAAGACCAAAGGTCTAACCATCCAGGGAACCGAATGGGAAAAATACAACAAGGCATAAAATAAGATTAACACTACCGCCATCTTTACAATATCATCTTATGACTGGACTGTATTGTTCAGTTAGGAATGGTAGACTCAGATAGATAAATAATACATCGTTTAACTTTCCAGGAAACATGAAATGAGCCACATACAGATATGTTTACAGACTAGTTTTCAAATGTTGTTGAAATGGAAATAACACATCGTTAAATTTTTAGTACATAACAGATTTTATGGTTGCTTGTAACATATTAAACACGTAACTTTTATGTCTACAATTTAGGACAAATCCAAGTTTAGATTAAATATTTAAATCAAAATACATTGAAATATAAATCTAATAAATTAAAATTTTAAACCCAACTTCAGACTTGTCCTCCATTTTAATCTTAGAAATTTGGAAAGCAAGGCACTCTAGAAACACTCTCCACTAGTCTTACATAACACCCTGTATACGCTTTATGGAATAGAGCACATAACGCGTAACACTGTACCATAGACTATACACTCGAAACTTGCACTTTTATACAATTACTTAGCCTTGGTTGTTTAGTCCACGGCTAAGTTGATAGGTAATTTAACATGAAAAGCGTACGCAAATAATGGAAAGTATGTGAATTGAGGGAGCAGTGTACGCGAAATACAACAGCCTCTCCTGGTATCACTCTAAAGATAATTATTATCGTCATTCACCAAAGGGCAATTTGACACAAAACTAGACATGACTACTAATTTGTTCAATACACAGCACTCAAACAACTTTAATGTCCAATGAAAGGTAAACGTCCACATTTTGAGGTCTGAACATTAGATTTTTAGTTTCGGTGTAAAATATTGCTAAAATCGGGGAATAATCCTACTACAATTCTCAAAGTGTTGTAAATTGATGTTAGAAATGATTGGTGAAAATATAAATTAATGAAGTGTAACAATGACATCAAAAGCAATCACGTGAGAGTTTATATTCTGGAAACTGACATAATAATTCTAATGTTTTGCATATTAAATTTATTACATTACATCGACTTATCATATTACTGTACGTTGTATTATAAACTGTCTTTCCATTACCAAAAGTATACCTTTCAAATTAATTTCCAACAGCTACACGAAGAATGTAAACCTATAATATGGGTACAGACGTATCACTTATACCCTCTGATCATGCTAATTAAAACTACGTCCTTTTTGAGAAGGGTTTGCAATTCTGCGTTCATTTTCTTGGAACTCTGATTTTTTTATTGTCATACATCACAGTTTTTCTTGTTTTTTGTAAGTTGAACTTTTAAAATCACACAGTTTTCGTTCTTTTGTGTTCTAATCTATTAGGACAGTATTTATGCACCGATATCACATTTTCATCCAGCTAACAAGACTTTTTGTTTCTTATGTTTCCCTCCATTAACAGAAGATTAAATTGTGTCACGTTAACGATGCGAATGTTAAAGAAAATCAAACATAGCACGTTGTAATTCTCCTTTTTAGAGCAGCATTGATGACGATATTACCCAATTTCACCAAATTTGCTTGAAAGTGCTAATTAAGGCATTCCACTATTTACAACACATCCACAATTCACAACACACACACACACACGCACACACACACACACACACGCACACACACACACACGCACACACACACACACACACACACACACACGCACACACACACACACACACACACACACTCCCACGTCGTGAGCACACGAACAAAAGTACAGACACACATTCGCGCGCACCAACACCCCCCCACACACGAGTATTATACTCACATACTCACATGAGAGTGCTGTTGTGCTGATATTTTCTCTCTTCTTTTATTTATGCTATAACCAGTTTGAGCTAGTTTGTTCTTTGCGAGAGGCTACATGGAAAGTTGATTAAGGACACTGTTTGTCCTTCCGTCTGTCCTTGTTTCGTTCTGTGTTCTGTTTATTCGAGTTTTTGCGTTCTTTTTTGTTCTGACTGATTGCTCATGTTTCTATCTCCGAAAAATGTTTATATAGTAGGGATATAAATCGTAATCTATATTCTCGAAGTTTGGGAAAGGGGGTTGGAAGATGTTTTGAAGGGTGCTGAATCAGAATTTTTGGGTCCAAACTCTGGGAAATGTGGGGAACTCTGTAAAACAAGGGGGTAAAATTAGTACAGGGGTAAATTTAAAATCAAGTCATGTATTTGTCTCATTATAAGGATCAAGAAGGTATAGCTTGTCCAGGTTCCGACCTTTAGTGAAACAGTCCTATTATGGTTCAAGGTCATCCTGAGGGTACACCTTACCCAGTGCTTCGAATTTGTTGAAACTGGTGTCAAATTCTTCGTCTTGCCCTATTTTACAATGTTTGGCATTTGGTTTTGTAATAAGTGGGCAAAATATAACAAGGGTCTACATGGTCTATAGGGTTCACCAAAACTTGACCTCAAAATTGTATACAGAGCCGTCACCCAAAGAATTAAAATAAATTTTCTGCTTCAGTATGACCAAAGCAATAATTTGACACCAATTTCAACAAATTCTGAACATTGTATATTTTTTGCCCCAGAATGACCTCGAACCGTATCCGGACTATAGCCGTGTAACTGGACAAACTATACTTTTTTAATCCTTATAATGAGACAAATATATACATTGGTGTACATTTAAACACAATTTGACTTGATTTCAAATTGACCCCTGTACTAATTTCACCCCCTTATTTTACAAAGTTCCACACATTTCCCAGAGGTTGGATCCAAAAATTATGATTCAGCACCCTTCGACATGTTCGAAGTATAGAAAAAACATCTTCAAACCTTCTTCCCCAAACTTCGAGAATAGGATTCTCATTTTAACCCTAATAATAAGGCTATAACAAGTTTTTTTCCTACCGGTCTCTTAACATCTTAATGCAATTTGCAAAATGTCTTTTATTTATTTTCTTGATTGCTGCGAGCAAAACCATCAAATATGCCTTAAAAAAGTATCGATAGTCAAGCAATTGCAAATTGAGTCGTCTAGATTAAAATGAGTTTACGAAACCTTAAAAGCAGACTTAAAATCATCCTTGGATAGCATATCATTGAAATGTTTTTCTTCACCACTTTTTCGCAAGAAAATAGAGAGTTTGCTTAACATTTTAAATGTATATATTCTTCAAAACGCAAAATGCGCGGTTTACGGGAAACAAATTTTATTTTGTTTTAGCATTAAATGAAAGTGCTTTAATCCGATAGCATTGTTATTCTTTACGTAAAGGGATGGTGTGATCAGCGATAAATTTAGAATAGCTGAAATCTGCTGAACTCGAGTATTACATGACTTAAACAAGTCAGCAATCGTCATCCAATCCGAATTTCGTCAACTGCAGTAATTACGGTGGTAATAGGACAACTTTCTTTTCAAATGGAGGTAATAGTGGCGATCATTAATAATTTTGTAAATGGTTCGTTCGATGGACAAGTTAGTTAAAGAATTGGACAACGTGTCACGTATTGCAAATCGGTTTTGTGTATCGCGACTAGTGTAAGTCTGTTTGTTTCCTGTGCGGTTTTAAACCCGAGAGTGGGTTATAATGACATTATATTTTGCCCAGCATATTGTAGTTTTTATTGTGCGAGCTTTTTAGAATTCTGTGTTTTTTGTTTTACTCCTAAACCATACTGACGTATGGTGACAGGGGTAGTTACAATCAAAAACTTTTAAAACTTGTTTTATGTTGTGTCTTTTACCATATCGTTAGCTAGATAACTAGATAATGACATCTTGGTTATCTGAATTTTCGTTTTAATCTATGTAGCTGCGATGCAATGATGAACAATCAGAATGGATATTGCTTATTTTGAGTGAGTAGAAAGTACCATGAGCATCGCAGGGGTACGCGCCATTATATGCGTGTATTACGGACCGTTTGGGTATCTAATTGTTTTGTTATCGTTCCATTATGTTCAACGGATTAAAGACATATTACACACGTATGACTGCGCTTCATTCAGTTGAACACATCATACCAAAAGGGGAAAATACCAAAACGGTTTGTAACACGTGTTGAATTATGAATTCAACGCGTGACTACGAAGAACTTGCGATAAAAATGTGAAACACATGGCGGGCTATTTTAAAACATTTGTTCTCAGTGTGTTGTTCTTTTGAAAGTTTTAAACAGAGTTTTGCAGTGGTAGTTAGGATATTTGCAACATGCAAGACCTCAATAAATATTAGAAATCAAATCAAAACACTCCCGTAGATAGAATGAACCACGCCGACGTTATGCGTACGAACAAGAATAACACAGGTTGATTGCCACACGTGCAGCGACAAATATTCATCACCGTTTATTATTAGACACAAAATCCGATTTGTTCATAATCATGCAATTGATTCTGTCAATTCACTCTACAGAAAGAATACGCGCGACATTGGATCGTTCCATTTTACACGGGGGGTTGCGAAAAATTCGTGACCTTGTAGACGAGGCTATTGGGTACAGTGCTGAAACAATGCGTACAGTACACAATGGAAAACACAATAGACAGATGGGGTTGGGACACTCAGTCACACGGTTATGACACGTCAACCTTTGTATCACATGCTTCACCGCTTCATATAAAACAAAGGATGTTATATAAGCTGGATTGCTATATGCAGTGCACCATGTAGGGCACTGACATGTTGGCTTTTGTGCGCATTTACATTAGGCCTACAATATTGACGTTGTGTGTGTACTGTGGGTGTTTTGTTGTAGGGTAAGTTGTGCGCTTTGAGGTGCAATGGTTATGTAAGCATGCTGATAATTGGCTTAGAACCGCGTCCGCTAAGTATCATGGATAAAGCGCATTTTCCACCCGTGGCCAAGAGTATCGCTTTGGACCCAAAACTTTCAGCCCACAGACTCAACCTATTCTGGTTTTGCAATTTCTGCATTGCAGTTACGTTGCTGATCGTCCTATATCCCTTAACTGCATTTAAATGCACTTTTGAACAAAATCACGAAGCGGACCCCTGCCTTGGGTTGGGGGTAATTGGTCCTAGATCTAATAGTCGATGAGCCGAGCAAATTGTCGGTATCATGAAAGGGGAAAAAACGACACTTATTATGCAGCATCAGTATACCATGGCCTACACAAAAATGCATGATAGCATTTCTGGAATGGTAGCTATATCCAGGTAGGGGGTAACTAAGGTTTACACAGGGGGAAACATTTTAAATTGCTTCAATAATGTTGAAAAGTATACCACATTATTTGTCTGATCATAAGGATTCCAAAAAGGTATAGTTTGTACTAACTACAACCTAACGTTTTGGAGTTATAGACTAAAAACAGCAAAAATCAATAAAAAGGGTCATTTTCAGTTGTACAGGGGTCAACTTTCAAAGTTGCTCTGATTTGGGTGAAATATGGTGCATATTATTGGTGGAGCTCATAGGATTAAAATATGGAATAGTTTTGACTGTCTAAAATGCTTAGTTACCAATGTAGGGGGCATCAACAGTCTATGTCCATTGTATTTAATGGGCCTTGTTTCCCCCTTACTTTGGTAACTAAGCATTTGAGACACTCAAAACTATTCCTTATTTGAATCCTATGACCTCCACCAAAATTTTGCACCATTTTGCATCCAAATCGGTGCAACTTTAAAATTGACCCCTGTACAACTGATATTTAACCTTTTGACCTGTTTTTGCTGTTTTTAACCTTAACTCCAAAACTTTGGGTTGTAGATAGTACAAACTATACCTTTTTGGAATCCTTATGGTTGGACAAATGATGTGGCATACTTTTCAACATGACCGGATCATTTTAAAATTTTGACCCCTGTGTAATCCTTAATTGTCTCCTACCTGGTTATAGCTACCATTCCAGAAATGCTATCATGCATTTTTGTGTAGAGGATAGTGTACTGAGGCTGAATAATAAGTATCGTTTTGTGCCCTTTCAGGATACCAATTTGGCTAAAATTTCCTGATGGGTTAAGGACTATAACAAGAAAAATAACGCAAGCTCCCTTTTTTGCGGTGATCGTCAGATTTTTCTCTAGGGACGTTAGGGGTATTGATCTAGAGTAAGCGAGTAGAGTAACCTGTGGTCGCTTTGTTAAATTTGAAAGGACCTGAACCAGACAATAGGATGTCGGCATTTCAATTTGCACATCGCTCACAGAGAGGTTGCGTAATCGCTAGACCCGTTGTAAAAATATTAATGAAGGAATAGAAACAAGCAAGTCATTCTTACCATAACATGGGCAACACTCCTCAGTTTCCTGTTTACAATGTCACGAAGAACATGGTTCAGTGGCATGGATGTACGTCTGCTATGTGTTGGCCTTTACAGAAACCTAAATCCTAACTTTATGTTAAAGGTGCAACGAATGATTTTGAGGCCCCAAATATTGTGTCATAATAGTAATTTCATATAGAGTAGACACTCAATAGGTTTCTTACCTTGTATTTTGCTACAGAAATGTCTTAAAAGAGAGAAAAAAGGTGATTTTGATTTGCTTATATTTCAATATAAAACATAGGCTGAATTTCGTATTTGCTCCTATACGATATTAGAAATTTCACAATTTTTGTACCAAAGAAACATTTCTCAGCTTAATCCTTTCAGATGGGGATATTTGTGATAGAAAGCTTTACACCAGAGCAAAAATCAGAATTTCACATTTTTAGGAACACCTGTTGTTTGAAATCTCTCGTTGCACCTTTAACATAAGTTATGATCTATACCGCCTAATAAAATAAAGACACATTTGATTAAAGTGATAAGCAGCGATTTGCTAATCCGGAACATCGGAAAAAATCATAACAATTCATATATTGGTAGCTTTGTTACTGACATGGATGTGCTAACATAACCTGCAAATGGTTAGTCCTTTTGAAATCCGTATATTAAAGACAAACCAGTACATTTGATCTGATTCTAGAATATCTGATTCGAGATATTGTGCACCGTGACCTGTACAGTTGACCTCAAACAAGTAACATTTGATATTTGTGTATCCTGTTCGGGTATGTAGCACAATCCGCTGTTTTGGTGTAACATTTTGAGTCGCCCACTGCAGTGTCATTTTTGCTGGAAGACGGTATCCAAAGTTTCTGCAAATAACTTGCATTTTGTACCCATGCATTGCAATAAGGTCCTTCTACGGAGAGTAATTTATTATTGAACGTGCTTAACATTATTCAAGCATGCAGAGAATATGATACATGTACCTGGCTCACGGAACAAGTTCAATATTTCTGCAGTCAATCTTATATCTCTGCAAGCCAGGGACGGTCAGGCAAATTAAGCTATTGACCTCCTGGTTGTCAGGGTCATAAATGAAGGATCCTATTCTTGAAAGTTTGGGGAGAAGTTTGAAATGTTTTTTCATAGTTTGAAGGGTGCTAAATCAAATGAATTTGCCTCCTTATAAGATTTAAGAAAGTATGGTTTTTTGTCCTAGGTTCGGACCTTTGGTTGCCCGGCTAACAGCCCGAAAACGGTTCAAGGTCATTCTGGGGTAAAAATCAATCCAAGCCTCTTAGATTTTGTTGAAACTGTGTTAAATTATTGCTCTTGTCATACTGAACAGAAATGCATTTTAACTCTTTTGATGACAACCTGTATACCAGATTTTGAGTCAAGTTTTAGGGATCCCTATGCAGACCCTTGCCACATGTTTTCTTCAATTATGCAACCCACATACCAAACATTGTAAAATAAGGCCAAGACGAACAATTTGACACCAAATCAGAGCATTGGGTAAGTTTTACCCCAGGATGACCTTAAACTTATAGGGCTATACCTGTGTACCTAAAGGTCAGAACCTAAACAAAACACACTTTGAGAAAATCCAGCAGACCTCCCTCCCTATATCCCTTGGACGGTCATAATATAATATATATAGATGATATATCATCTATTAGATTATATAATCGATCACACGCTGCGTTGTCTTAATGCAGATCAATATCCTTACTTTCTCTGTCGTGAATGTGCAATTACGTCTAAGTACAAACGCCAAAAGGCATGGTACATATTACACATATAGTAATTTTGCGCATTCTGCTGGTTATCATAATGTGTGTGAAAGTGATACCGAGCAGGCTTGCATGATGCTCATATCGTTCCATCTCCTCCTCCTCCGTTAACATTTTGCAATTAGATGGTCAAAATCAGGCAATCATCCTCGCCGAACGCGACTGTGCAGTGGAGCTCTCAAGGCATTATCTACGAGTGTCACTGTTTTGGTAGGAGCGGGGTCTTGCTGAAGCAAATATGGCCTAGGTACTCGCGTATCCGTCTTTCGCCTGTCTGTGACTCAATGATTTATGCTTTTAGTTCATTTTGCGTTTAGCATTCTGTCTCTAAGTGTTTCTATCTGTAAAAGATGCAAACGAGAGATTTTCACATATCAGCACACGGTGCCTCTAAAAAATTAAATCACACTGTTTTTTTTGCATTGATGTAAACGCTTTCTATCAAAAATCCCCATATGAATAAATTTTTTAGCCAATTGGTAAGCCTGAAAGGGCACAAAAACGCTACTTATTATCCAGCCTCAGTACACTATCCGCTACACAACAACGCATGAAGCATTTCGGAATGGTAGCTATAACCAGTTAGGGGACAATTAAGGAACAACAGGGGTCAAAATTTTAAAAATGCTCCGGTCATGTTGAAAAGTATGCCATAATCATTTGTCCAACCGTAAGGATTCCAAAAGGTATAGTTCGTACTATCTACAACCCAAAGTTTGGAGTTACTGTTAAAAACAGCAAAATAGATAATAAAATTAAAAAAAAAAAAAAAAAAAGGGTCAATTTTAAAGTTGTCACCGATTGATGCAAAATGGGTGCAAAATTTTGGTGGTGGTCATAGGATTCAAATAAGAATAGTTTTGTAGTGTCTCAAATGCTTTAGTTAACCAAAGTAAAGGGGGAAACCAGCCCATTAAATACATGGCATATACTTTGAGCCCCCTACAATGGTAAACTGAGCATTTTAACAGTCATCCTGAAAGGATTAAAAGGAAAATTACATCTTTTGTACAAAAATTGGTGAAAATTTCTAATGTCGTATCGGAGCAAATAACGACGAATATTCAGTCTATGTTTCATCATACAAGAAAACACAGTCATCATTGGTTTCACTATAAGACCATTTCTGTATCCAAATAGAAGGTAACTTATTTATTGAGTATCCTAATCTCATGAAAAACTTATATGACACAATAATGGAGCCCTCAAATCGCTTCGTTGCACCTATAATGATAATCTTTTTAGTATCTTTCTTGTCAATTTTTCAGCATTTAATTGTGTTTTCTATTTTGTGGGTAATTTACTATTTACGTACAGTGCTACCACAATGTGATTTCAAAATGAATTAATTCAAGTGTATTGTCTTAGTGGAGAAAATCGCTTCCAATAATACACACATCATCGTTATCATTTCTAATCGCTAGACCTCAAGGTATGCTATATAATCATATCCCCTCTCGGGTTGCGAATAATGATTATTAATGGTATACGTCAAGCAAACACATTGAACGGAACTTATTACAGCAGGCGTAATTCCAGGTCTGGCCGAATCATGCCGAAAACGTGAAGTTGATGTTGTAACAGAGCTGTATAGGAAACGGTCGCATGCGAATTAATTAGCTTGCCTTTTGTACGGGCATTAGTGGCCATTGTGTCTATGTAAAGTACATGTAAAAATCTATTGGCAATCACACATCTACCACGTGATTTGGGCTACAATTTATTTTAGTTTTTCCAACCTTGGACAAATTATCGCCCATAATGCGTCACCCGTGTTATTTCGTCTATTTTAAAAGATGACCAGAATGAACTCGTTTGACCACTTTTTCAACCTCAGAGAATCATTTTGTTTGTTAAATTGGAAGAACTGTAAGGGGGAGGTTTTTTCTCTTAAATTCCTCGTGATTCTGTCGCAAATTGCAATGCCCTCAATCTCAAGCTGCAGGTTCATTTATATGAAAAGATAATGGAAAGGAGTATTTAAGACTAAAAATATGAAGAAAAAATTCGTCATTGGTTTCGAAGCCAACAAATATAGGACATGGGTCCAAATCCAAATGCGATATGCAATAAATGACAGGCCGAACCCTGTTGTCATTCGTCTGATGCTGACAACATTTCAATTACGAGGGTTTCCCTACAGTTACTACCGAACTTAAGTATGATTTAAAGTAATGTAAATCAACATTATCGGTTAGTGTTACGAAATTAGTTCGAGTTCAACAACAAATATTTGAGTGTGGTATAATGTGCCAAAAAAAATACCCGAAAGAGTGGTGACTAAAAATGTTTGTGTTGATTATGGAAAGGGTGGTTTATTAAGCTGATGCAAGGTAATTAAGCTGACTTTTGTGAGGAAAAATGGTAAAATTGGACAAGGTCAGAGTCATAGATTTTCTGTTTACGCCTTTTGTTTAATTTAAATTGACTTCAGGTTGCAACAACCTATAGGTCCAGAAAATTTAGGGCCTGTGTAGCAGAAGGCGGAAATAAATAAGCCATAGCTGATTTTTGCGGGATACTTGCCTTATGTTGTTCGAAGCAAAAATAAAAAGCCCCCAAGTTTCCCCCTTGTGGGTAAGGTTCACAGGGGGTAAGAAAAAAATAAATTGATTAATTGAACTAAATCATGGACGATGTATTCTTCTAGCTCTCAATGATTCGCCTCGTTGCATAACCTTTGACCTCTAGGTTCGGAATACAGTCCAAAAAGTGTCAAGGTCATCGGGGGTGAAATTTTTCTAAACATTAAGATTTAAATTAAACTAATTCCAAACACTGGTACTGTTGCACGGCCATATTATGGTAAAAATGCATTCACTTATACTACTCTTTTAACTATTGCCCTTATGGCAGGGGCTTGTGACCTCCCATAGGACCCTGTAGCAGATCATGTCATAATGAGCCCTATAACTTCAACTGTAAAAAATAACCGTAATTTGACGGACCCGTAATGGGTAATTATTACAGTAATTGCGAGAAGAAAAGTACGGGAAGCCGTGAATATATGGGAAATGCCCGTAACATTTTAATTGCCAGGAATTTACAGAAAATCCGTCAAATAACGGTTGAGGTTACGGAAATACACTGATTTAGTTATATCCATAAATCATCTTGTCTCTCCTTACATTCCTGTTCATCTTTTCTTATTGAAGATTCCGAGCATTTTAGAATTTTACCCCGGGACACACTTACCCCTTCTTCCTCAATTAGCACAAGGATAAAACTTGGGGACTTTTGAATGTTGTTTCGCCACAACGTAGGAAACTATCTTGAAAATAAATCAGCTATGGCTTATGTATTTTCGGAGTGTTTTTCTATTAATCTTGGAATAATACTGCTTTTAATTTCATCGTTGCACAATATCATAAACATGTAGAAAGTGGAACAATGCATGTAATAATGAGGGCATTGAAATCTGTAAGACTGGAAGAATATAAGCTGTTTTTATATCGTGAAGAGCTATGCAAGTCTAGACAAATAACTGACTTCGTTGGTCATAATAATATTTGTGTCTCTCCTCAGATAACAACCCTTCTCATCTTTTCTTTATTTGAAGATGTCCGACATCAATCTTGAAAATGGCAAAGAAGAGGATGGAATGAAAAAGATAAGCACATCTAACAAGATCATCACAAAAGGCGCGGAGAAAACCAATGAACAACAGATAGAAACAAATGCAAATTGTGGCGGGTTGCTTTCAAAGAAAAAAAGGACCACCGATAGAATAGCAGTTTTCCAAATAAACAAATGAAGGCATTGAAAAAGGATATCTGTGTGACATAAAACAGGAAGCGATTTTGAAGACGAGGTGGAAAAGAAACAAGAAGAGAAATTCAAAAGTCTAGGTAAATATTGAATTCTATGGCCGGAAGAGATTGTTTTTCAGTTGTTTTTGCCCTTTGTAGATAGAATCCACGTACAACGTATACATGTAGCTGATCAACTTTGAAGAATTGCCGAGTATTGTAAGACAGTTATTGTAATACAGGTTAACTGCTTTTTATCCCCCAGATATTGGGAGTTTCCGTAACCTGACCCATCTGACACACTTTTTTCTGACACACTTATGAATTCGGAAACCCTTCACGGAATAAAGCACAGGTTTATTCTGTTAATGTTTCCGAATTCATAAGTGTGTCAGACGGGTCAGGTTACGGAAACTCCCCCAGATATTGGGATAATGGGAACAACACTGTCTGTATGTATGTATGTCGTATGCATACGACAGTGTGTTCCTTTTGGACACTGACGTATGTGTGTATGTCGTATTTATGTTCAGACTTGCTCACGAGATACCCGCCCAAAACAGCCGGGCCCCAAATCACTAGCCTGTGGTCGTCATGAAGCAAATTATTTATTAGGTTGTGGTTGTTTGAAGAACAACAGCAATTTTCCTTCATTGGAGCCCATTGTTTTACTTGATGTAATCATTTAGATGAAGAACATCAACCTACCCAATACGTGTGCAGGATGATCGATGAATCAAAAGGATTTACACTCATTTTTATTATTTTTTTCTGCAGCAGTGGAAAACATATCGAAGATATTGACTATCATATATATATAAAACATCATTATATCGTCTATACTAGAGTCATTTTAAATCTTGATTTTTTAAACTTTACTATAAGAAGTTTTGCTAACTTTAAAATTGCTACCCATTTTGAACTCTGTCCACGGAACCATACACTGATGATGAATTTGGACAAGTCTACACAAGTATTAAGTACATCATGGCACTCTGATTTAATATTTGATACCTTTGTGTAAAACCCTTACAATATAAGAAAATAAAATATTATATTAAATTATTTCATTATTCTGTAACCAATAACAAATTATGGAATCTTATACCTAAATAATGAACATTATTTCACTAAATGTTTTAAATTGTTCACAATATCTTTTCGTGAGAACTGTGAATTCAATATACTAGCCTACAGTTTTTACTTTTGGTATGATTTAAGTCAAAGCGTTTAATTACTTTACATCATGAATGGCATTTCCTTGATGGTTATTTAGTAAAACAAAAGTACTTTTATGTACTTAAAATGCTTAAAAAAGCTTAAACGCATTTAGATGACAGTCACTCAATGAATGGCCTTGTCGTCGTGGACATGAAGAATTATACAACCGTGGTCAAATGGTCTTTGGCGACTAAGCTTAATACTTTTAAAATTTTTCTAAAATCGGGTGTGAATCTTTTTGACTCCGTCTGTCTGTATTAATCTATCAAAGTGAAAACTGTAACAAAGTTACACTTTACCTTTCGTTCATTTATTATGCGAAGCTCTCTTCCATAACAAACACTATGATTCAATAAAAACTAAGCGCATTTCCGATTATCCTATTATTCTACCGGGATATCGTTTTGAAGGTAACTTATATTTTGCACGTTACCTTTTAACATCCGAATAATTTCATAAGATAGTTGTCCTTAGATTAATATGTTCTTGTTTTAATGAACGTTTATATATGCGAAAGAACAGCGATTAATACAGATGATTTCACTGAAATACTGCACTTGCCAGAGCCAAGGCCGTGTTTTTACTTGCTAATATGATACTGCCTTGAAGTTCAGATTATTTTGGGGACACTGTAAAATTGAAAGTCAATTAGACTACTATACTGTAGAAGAGGGATGATGAATAACACTTTATACTTGCTGGCACACTTGATATTCACTTGATATTGGCAATACATTTCCAAAGAAAGGCAATAGCTAAAGCTTTTATGATCCTTTCTCAATATGAAGCACATTTGAAACGCACGAACATTATTCAGAAGGAACATAACACAGCAGAGGAGTTCACGTGAATAAAGGCTCCACTGACATAAGCGCATGATAAGTTAAACCTATCGAGAAATAACGAGAACCATGAGAACATATCCCAGGGCCCATTAATATTTAACCAAATTACAAGTCAGTTACCGCTTTAAATTACATTTACAATTTGTGCCTATATTTTCCGACAATTACATATATGCATTTTGTTTTTTTAGTTTTTAACATAGACTACTTGATTGAGATTGTTGGTTTTATGAATTCAAAATTTGGCTGTAGTTTAATTTTTTAGTGTAATATATTGGGTATTTTGATATTTGCCTATTAGTCCAATAATTTTATGATTTGACCCAAAGCAAATTACAAAAGAAACAAGTCTGGTGTTAATATACTGTGTAATTGTCTAAAAATAATATATTAGATGTTCATCAAAATAAACCTTGTGGAACATGTAGAAATAAGGGGGGAAAGATTGAACAGGGGTAAACAATTAGAATTGTTCGAATTGATTTAAAAGATGGACAAATTCATTGGGCTACTTCTAAGGTTTAAAAAGGTATAGTTTGGCTTATCTATGATCTATATAGTACAGTAGGAATATAACAGTTAGAGTTCATCCAGGAGTAAAGTTTACAAAATGGCCCGGTTTTGTTCGAACTGGTTGTAAATTGTTCATTTTGTCACACTAGATAAGTTTAATTGTATATAGATTCTTTGTTTGACAGTTCTATACGAATTACAGAGTTATGACTGGTGACCTCCAATAGACCCTCTAGCCCCCAGTTACATTTTGTATTCCAATTATGGCAACAGTATATTTTCGGCTCCTGTACCATGAGGCGAACAATTTGACACCATTTTTTATTACGAACGGATATACCTGAAATTTTATCCCAATTGTGATCTTGAACCTATTTTCATATCTATTTAACTACAACCTGCAGATATGGCAAACTATACATTTTTTAATCCTTGGAAGGTGACGAACACGTGACCAGTATTCTTTTCATATTTTGACCCCTGTATAAACCTTACCCCCCTTGAATATTATATTGATATTGGTAAACTTTAGATATATTTTTCTTAAAGAATTTCTCAATACAATTCTGAAAAAAAATGATTCTTTTGCAATTAGTTTTGGGTGAAGGCGTCATTTGTCCTAATTTGACTGGCCTATATTTGAGTTCATATTGTAGAATACACAATTTCAAACAATACATATTTAATTTCCGATTTTGTACATTGCATTGAATGTAACCTTTGAAGTTATTGCCAAACTAAATGAATTAATTACTCAGGTTAAGTAACAATCTTCACTAAGGTCAGAGCAAACATAAACAACGGGATTAGAGCTAGCTTTTCGTAGAATGTCGTAGCATGATTTATATCGGTTTTCTGATAAGTTATATATAAAACATTAACTGAATATTTAAACTTAAAACATCAATAACACAGCAAACATTTTTAAAAACGTCTTCAGTTGGAATGTTTCCGAAAAAATTGTGTCAAAACTTTTGTTAGAACCTACCTACATTTAACATTTTGGTAACATCTCAAAGACATTAATGGCAAAATATTTTAAAACGTTTGGTATTTTCTGTGGTCAAGTAAAAGATGTATAGCAAAGCCGAATGGGCGTATAATGAAATGGTCGTAATAATATTTAGATATGAAGTAGTTAATTGATCAGGTTAACAATAAGCAGGGTTAAAATATACGCGTTTGATAGAATGCCACACAATGTTTTTTATGTCAGTTTTCAGATAAGTTATAAAAATGTAACCAAACGATAAAACTTAAATCATCATCAAACGTTTTAAGACGTTTTTAGTTTAACTGTTTTGAAGGAAACGTTTTCTAAATTTGTGTGTTAGAACTGACATTTAACATTTCAAAAACGCTAACTGCAAATGTTTTAGAATGTTTGTTATTTCTGAGGTCAAGTCAAATTATGTATAGCAAAGCATCGGCGTATATTAAATGATTGTCGTGGGATTAGATAATTAGATATGAACTAAAATGCAATTTAAAATAAAACAATTACCGCATTGCATAATTTTAATCCTAGTTCACCAATGATGATGGACAAACCAGCCGAGATGAGAATTGTAAAGCGTGCCTTAGAAGTGATGTTTAGAAGAAAGGAACTGAAGTCTAAACGGAAGAAAATATGTCTAATAGCACTCACCGTACTACTAGCGATATTCTTGATCGGAGGGATCATTGCCGTATTAATTGTATTTCTAGGTAATAAAGAGTGTCCCAAAAATAAATGCAATACTTGCAGTTGGTGCTATAATTTCAAAATTCTTGAGAATTATTCAAATTTGATAACATATTCTTAATGGAAATACATTTTCGTATCCTGTCCCATGTTTGTCAGATACGGTTCACTGGTTTTGAAAACAAAGGCAACCCTACCTCAAATTACCCCATTCCAAGTTTGCCTAAGATCGTTCAATCAGGTTCACTTTGACAAGTTGAATTTAATATGTTACAACTTCAAAAATCTCCTGGTATATTAAATCCTTTTATCGTCTGTCACTCATATATAACCTAGCAACTTGGCCAAAGTTAACTGTTTTATAAATACCAATGAATGGAAATGGTATTAAATGGATGTTGATGACTTCCTAGTTCTGGTATGGACCATTATGATTGAAAATAACAACAAACAAACAAAAGTATGTGGAGAAAATGTTAGGATTATGAATATAATGCAAAATTTCAAAATTGGAGAATTCATTTTGAAATTATAGCACCAACTTGGAGGATTGCATTTATTTTGGCACACGCTGTACAAAAAAACGCTGTACAATATAATAATCATTTGACCGGCCATATATTGAGAAAAGTGCAAATATTTTGTCGTAAGAATAGCTATTCCTGTATTGCAAACTTTTTCAGCTTATAAATAATCAACATAAGACATGCGATATCAAAATAAGTTTAATCTCATTAACCTTTCATCACCTAATTTTGATGTCAATTTAGGAAATTTGCGAAATTTGTAATTGGCTGAAATTGACCAAAACACCTAACGAAATCAATAGCAATGGAAAAAACAATGCAGAATATCTATGATGAACCGCTTCTATCTTTTTTTTTTACCGCAGGTGACACTGGAGGAGCAGAACCAAGTAAGTCTACGTTACGTCTTTGGATTAAATAACATGGATTTAAAGCGGCACTGGCACATTTTCACAAAATATGAAATTTCTTCAATTTGCTCTCAAATGATAGTCTAGGCCATTGGAAGAACAGAGATATAATTATTTTACACATAAAAAATAACATACCACAAAACAGATAGGGACATTGATATGAGGATAAAGACATCCAGGTAATTTGTAGGCCAACTTTCAAGTTTTCCATAATTTTAATCAACAAATGTGTATATTACATGACTATTTTTGACTCGTACTCACTGATATTAAAACCACAAAGGTTATAGACCGATCAAACAGTGTGCATAGCGTGGGAAACATGCACACGGCGTGCGTGTTCTTGTGGTCAACGCCATTTTCGTCGTCTGCTGAATTTAACGTCGCCGGCGACGTTAAATTATAAATCGTTCTGTTTACCCATAAGGAAGCTGATTTGGTCTTGATCATTTCGGGTGAGGGCTTTTGTATATAAAAGCCTTACAGCCATGCAAAAATATCGATTTTGAAAAATCTTGAGGGCGCACTATTTTTCAAATGTGCCAGTGTCTCTTTAAAGTCACAGTTCTGTTATCTTCCAATATACTCTGCAATAAATATGGTTTTGAAAATGAAACCAATGATGTCGCCCAATGTAGAATCGAGTCGGAATGTCCTGTTTTTCTGGTGTTTTAGTCGAGAACAACAACAAAAAATTGTGTTTATTTAAGCCTTTTGTAGCTCACACCAGCTATCACATTGAATGGTCAAGATGTAAGTGTTAGCGGGATCATTTAATACTCTGGACAATCACGGGGTGTGCTCATTTGATATAATTTTTGTCCTGAACTATAGGATCCTTTTAAATGTTTTTTTTTCCAATACAATGAATGTTATATTTTTAAAAGAGTAAGTGTTATTTTACCAAATTAACACCAAATGGTTAATTCTTTGCCGAAGTTGATTTTGGTAATATTATTTGTATATCAAAATTCATACAGTGCAATGAGAAAACTGATCCGCCATCATAAAATCGTATTGCTTTTGATCTGACACAAGTTTGTTAAACATACCTAAATCTCTTAGCATGATGGCAATCAAAAATACGCAAACTTCTTATTCGAAAAACCTGATCCCTCGCGTTCATGAGTATAATCAACAAGAGATTCAGAGTTAGTGGAAGATGCAACACATAGGATTTGTCCGGTTTAATTTTTTCTTCAAAATTCATTTTTTGTCGCTTTTGGTCAATCACGTACATTATTGATAGCAGAGAATGCCCCAGCATACTTACACATTGCGGATAGTGTAAGCTGTAATCATATGTGAATATACACCCGATTATTGCATTATATCGTAGTGGATCTACCTTGCTTTAATATATCCTTAATATTCAAATCCTGTAAGATCGAGATATTACTCAAGATTTAATTTAGAATGAAAGCTCTATGCATACATGTATCATTACATCTCTTTTTGTATTCTCGAAATCATCGAGGTAATGCGAATTAGCCAAATCACTGTCAAGTCAATATTTGTCCAGTCTTTCGACTGATATTGAACTTGGATGTAATGTTATATCCGGTCGTTTGCATACTAGAGAGCCCGTATCCGAGTCTGACATTACTCTCATTGTACATTTTCACAAACTAATACATCATGCATGTCATACATTTTGATGAGATGCTGAAAATTAACCTAATTTTAATCCCTTTTATCAATATATGAATTATATTACGTGACAGGTGTTCAAACTGAATATTTTGTCGTATTTGTTATTGATTCAGACCCAGTAGCAATCAAGGGAGCAGTCAGCTCTTTTTTTTCTTTCATCTCTCATAGAGCCGACGATGTCGCCCTTCCCCTCCCACCCCCCCGCCTCTCCGCCCCACTTCCGCAAAGCCTTCTCCCAGCGGCGGGAGGGGAAAAACAGGAGAGGGGACTTGGGGGGACACAGACAGAGGGGCGAGGAGAAAGAAGAAGCAGAAGCGGGGGCGGCGTCAGCAGCCAGCAGCAGCAGCAGCCAGCAGCAGGCAGCAGCGAGCAGAGCAGCAGCACCACAGCCAGCACAGCAAAGCAATCAGAACAGCGCTGGCTAGCAGCAGCAGCACTGAGCAGCAGCAGCAGCAGATAGCAGCAAGCAGCAGCAACAGCAGAGCAGCAGCATTCATCTTCATCTTATCCATCTTCATCTTCATCATCTTCGCTTCTCCTTTCATCTTCTTCATCTCTTCATCTTCTCTTCTTCAGTCTTCATCTTCGTCATCTTCATCTTCTATCTTCATCTTCCTCATTTCTTCTTCTTCATCATCCTTCATATCTTCATCTTCATCATCTTCTTCGTCATTTAGTCCTATCATCTCATCTCATCTTCATCTTCTTCTTATCTGATGGAGGCTTTTCCATGTCACGAACCAACATTTCTCGGCCTCGTTTGACTCGCGTACAACGATGACGGCATAATCCCAGCCCAGCAATTCCACTGAAAAAATAGTGCGTATTTGTAATAAAAGGCGATTTGGTCCGGTAGGAACACATAGTCCGGGCCCATAGACGACCTCGGAACAAAGGATATGAAACTACTGTTGCGTGAGAGTCAACTGAATCGATTGCCCTATGTTCACCATTGTTCCGGACTGTGAGCCCGGAGACTCATATATCCTGCCACACCCGGTTTTCAGTTTGTAGCCAAAAATCGTCCTCGTCTCATCACTTAAAACATTTTAGGGTCAGAAGGTTCAAAGGTGTTTGTGTTATTGGCCTTAAAGCGTGTCATATTTTAACATTAATGATGCTCATTTGCACAGGCTAAATAACGCGTGAAATTCTGAGAAAGCTTTGCCGTGTCAATGTAAATTAAGAAACAAGAGCATGATATATTTATGTTGATACGTGTACAAATGTTTTCAGTAAAAAGTAAAAACTTTTCCACCATAAATCCTTATTAATATTATATAGTTAACATTTATTGGGTATGTCAATCGTAAAGGTTGCACATTTTCTTCAAAATTAATAAAATGTCATTCAATTTCTTCCCCCGAATATCAGTGACTATTGGATGTACAACATACTACATTGACTCCAGCAAATAATAGCGCCATTGCTATTCAATAAATCAGCCGGTGGACAAAGCACGTCCATTTTTTAATCTTGAAGTTCAGAGCCATTGTTATTGTCTATGCAGATTAAAAGGTTATCACCGCCCCGATTTAGATCGAGTTGGCCACGTTTACGAATAAATAAACTTCTAGCTTCTAAAGTGTAATTTCAATTAACTTTGACAATACACTTCATCATTTATAGGAAAATGAAACGAAGATAAACAAAAGTCATGAAAGAAATGTTGTTTGACAAGCTGTGACCTAACATCTTTGTGCAGAACCAAGACCCGTAACGTATTGTTGAACCTCATTTCTATACAATTCACCATGTTTTTCGACGAAAACAAAAGGAAAGGGTATCCAGCGACCTCTATGCAAGACAGTACCGTACATTACTAAGATTACTATCAAAACACAGTGTTTAGAAGTAATCGCATCCATGATTGGCACCAGTTTACCTGCATTTCATATAGATCGGTGAATACCAGTGGATTTCAATTTCTTCTAAAAACGCGGTAAATTGAATTAAAAGATGTTAGGTCAGTCTCTCAACAGATGGAATAATAATTACAAATGGATTTCTCCGTCAGTAATATTATCTCTTCAGAAGAATTAAACTATTAGCGAATAGAGCTTGGTGTTAGACTCCTGCACAAGTGAACATAACAGCACATTTGGTGTTTTTAATTAAGAAAAGCATAACGCTACTTCAAGATGTTTAAATTAAAACGAAATATATTCTCGTCGCTAATCGGAGTCTAACAGGCTCACCAGACCTTTATGAAAATACCAATATAATACGGGTGTGTTTCTCATCCTTTATCTATTGCTTAAATCACCCGGTATGCATAGGACAAATCACTGCAGATTCGTTTTTATCTGAACATGCAGTGCCATTGTTACTGCCCATGCAGTTGAAAAGATTTTAGGTGTTATCACTACCCGGGTCACTACCCCGATTTAAATTGCGCCTTTTCATGATTCAAAAGGCAAAAATTGCTATCCTCGTTCGCGTGCGTTCAATTAACTTTGGCCGTATATTTCAGCATTTATTCGAAAAGCAAGCGAAGATGAACACAGGTCATGAAAGAAAAGATGTTTGACATATCTTTGCCGGATCATAACCCATAACCTACTGCGTATGGATGAATTACTGAAAACCCTGTATATTTATTGTAATCTCAATATTATGTACGGTACCATAAAAATTTTTTTATTGCATTTGTTCCTCTTCTTTTCAAATGAAGTATACGTCCAATTCATTTCGAAGCCCGAGGATTATTTATTCGTGAAACGAGGACACTCAATTAAATCGGGTCTTTGATAATAATATTCATCTGCATGTGCAATACATTGACTCATGAACTTCCATTAAAAAGATCTGAAGTTCTTTGTCTTTCCTGAATAATCAAGCTTTTATTACTTGCAAGTCAATATATTATGAATGTACATCCACTGTTCCCTGATATCAGGGGAGAAATTGAATGCCATTTTATGAGATTTTGAATGACTGGGACATGAACCCTTTACGATTTGACCATACCACTAAAAGTTACGTTCTATTATTTATCAGGATTATGGTGGAAAAAATTTTACTTCGCCGATGTAAGTAATCAAAATAGCTATAGTCCATGGCTATCATGATTTTCCCTAATCTTCCGAAAGCTGTTGGGCAAAAATATTCCTGCTTTGTGCCTTAATTTTTACCTGGCAAAAGAATCTTAATGCTCTATTGGGATATACTTGTCCTGAATGATATTCTGCCAACCATGTTAAAGAACTTTCTCTTTTCATCTCTAATGGTAACGTGCAGTATACACTGTTGTCATCAAATGAATAACCTCCCGGTTTAATCTAACGCAATAACATATTGTAACCTTGCGATGTCCCTCGAGTGATAAGACTCCCCTGGCCGTGGCTGGCATAATTCCCCGTAACTCGATTACATGCATCGCCTGCTGTTTTTTGGCGAGATTAAGAACTATTTATGACATAACGCTCACCCAGTGTCTGGCTGGATTTATGCATTGCAGTATAAACTAAAATTAAATGACATGCCAATAGTGTTATCGTTAATATTTTAACCTTTAAAATTGTCTCCCAAGTGTCATTTATATTCCACTGTGTGCAAATGTGACAAAAGCATGATTTTAAAAGACCACTTTGAAAACAACGGCATTAAGTACCTACTATATCATAGGACAGACTGTTGGACAGACCATCTACGTCTTTTTATGATCATTATGCTCACGTTCTTTGGTCTCGATGGTCTAAGAAAGTAACATATTTTCCACCATCTTATCTTATTATCTAAAAACTATCAACATTTTCCTTTGGTTGTACTGCGGCTCCAAGAAAATGGGCTGTTGTAAGGGCCTAATGGCGCATGAAAATCTTGTTTACAGAGGGCGCTGTTGAGTGCTGTTTTATTATTTACCAATTATTTACATTTACGGTAAATGTTTAGATTAACGGTTAGGAATTAGGTTTGGAGATGGAGGAGGTTAGAGTTAGGGATTCTACCCGAATCGGCATAATGCCTGTTCAGTACAAAATACCAATGTTAGGGGCTAGAAGATACACAACATATTGATCATGTGACACACTGACTAGTATGTCAATACTACGGTCTTATACTTAACATTTGGTATTTGATGAAACTAGGCCGATTTTTTCATTTAGAGGTTGTTTGTTCGATCGCTTTCGGGACCCCCATTTTTTTATTACTTATTTTTCGCCCTCACACGGAAGCTTATCAACGAATACAATTTTCATCGGTTCGAACCGTTTGGATAATACAGGGAGAGTCAAAAAAAACTTGACCCGCCCTGATTGTGTCGGCCCATTTTGAAATTTTTTAAGTAACTAGATCTACTCTTTGGGTATCATCTGAAAGCTGTGTTTATATCTTTATATTTACTGCAAGATCAGTTCACATCGGTTAGGTAAAGACCGAGCTACAGTTGTTTGCATCAAGTAGTCGGTTTTCTGCTCTGTCCACGGATTCACATTGAAATGAACAGTCGTTCAGCGAAGGAAATCAGTGTCCCGAAGAAAATCAGGCTATTTATTCAACTGGCGATTCTTGATTCGAAAGACTGTGCTCGGCCTATACTTCACCGATTGGAATGATCTTTGCCGCAAATAAATACTGAAATAGCTTTCCTCCGTATACCACATAATGTTAGATTTTGTTTTTTTCAATTCAAAATGGCGGACCAATCAGGGTCAATTTTTACTCACCCTGTGTATAAGCACTAATGTCTACTAAATGTTCCCATAGACAGTGTGTGTGTTAGTTAATGTGGTCGAACCACATTTGGAGATGTTTGGTTCATCATCAAAAGGAAACATTTCCTGGCCTTACATTTCATTGTAGTAAAGCCTGTGTAAACAAAAAAAATGGAAAAGAAAATATCAACTTTGTTGGTGTGTGTGTGTGGGGGGGGGGGACTATTCTATAGATCGAGTCCCACCGACCTTTAAGTTTCTATCTCATATCTTATTTATTTGAAGCATTTTTTTGTTTGTTTGTTTAAGGATGGTTGCAACAGGTTAAACTCGGATGGTTAATAAATTTAGTTACGAAGAGAAAATTTACTTGTACAAAATTGTGTTAGACAGATTAAATACCATCAAAATCCCCTTAAAGCTTTATTTTGAAGCCGACTGAAATTTTGTATACATTCAAAGATGATTTTGGTTCCTACTATACGTTCTACTTAGGAATAAGAAATCAAAACACCCTAGAGCCTATTATGCACATCTTAGCAATCCCCCAGGTTGAATGTTGTCTGAGTATGTCCTTGAAAAGGAGGTAGCCATGTTTGGGTTGATTTGTGAATGATGAAAGGAACACGTTCCAATTGTTCATCTGTATGAAGGTTCATAAGAAACGCGAGAGACTTCGGGACAGAAAGTTTAAGATAGTATGGCGCAAGCTCGTTTCACACTTACCAAATGTTCATAATATTGCATGGAATAACTTGCTTCTTTACAATCCGAACAAAGTGCATTTAACCTTTAATGATTCACTGCTAAATATTCCTTTTGTTTCAGATGGACAACCTAATACACTAACATACTTTTCAGTATATAATTCTCTAACACAAAGTGTCCGGTTTTAGAGGTAAGTTGGAATTTATCACGTTTGTATCTTTGGGTAAAAACTACCATATTGTACCGTCCACGAGGAATTTGGATGATGTCAGCAGTCACAGTGCCCTCCTCTACTCAACGCTCACATCCAACATCTTAAGTGTGATTGGTATGTCCCTGTACTTATCGTTGAGG
Source organism: Ophioderma brevispina (assembly GCA_023653785.1). Taxonomy (NCBI): domain Eukaryota; kingdom Metazoa; phylum Echinodermata; class Ophiuroidea; order Amphilepidida; family Ophiodermatidae; genus Ophioderma; species Ophioderma brevispina. The sequence continues at coordinate 78,900 of JAMKCH010075004.1, forward strand.
AGGCAGGAGGATTTATTGCATTAGCCCCCGTGAAACAAACCATCATAATCATTCTATAGCGATCATGCCCATTCGCTCTGATACTTGAGCGGCAACAGGGTGCCCAAATAGTAAATCAAACATTTAAAAAGAGTCACTATTTTGAAGTATTTTTATCCTCGTAGGGTTGAATGATTATGCGGAGATGTTGAGATGATTTATATAAAAAAGGATTTAGCTGTTCTCATGTTCGTTTAGTGGTTCTTTTCCCTTCAAAGAAGTTTGTCAATATGTGATTTATCAAGAAGAAGAAGAAAAAGATGAAGGAAAGAGAGAGAGAGAGAGAAAACGAAAACGGAAATTTTAATGTGTATGTCGCCCTTGATTTCAGAATTAATCGCGTCATGTTGACATTTTATGTAGCATCAACCTACTGTAAATTTGCATGAATACTGTGTGAAGTCGTACTTAAAATATAACAAAATAAAGGTCGTATATGGTGAAGTGTGAAGTCGTACTCAAAATATAACAAACAAAGGTCGTATATGGCCTATGGGACCATCCACCTCAACTCACCAAAATAGGTTTGCTGTAACCATTCAGATTCATTTGGAGCAGTTGGTGGCTTTGCAGTTGAGGTTGGCTTCTGTCGTCTGTGGCTCTATTAAGAGTAGACAGACATTAAACAATATTTTTTTTAATTAAAAATGGGAACACACATTTGGCAAAATAACATTTACATTTAGAAAGAATCGGTCCGGACCCACGCAAAAACATGTGATTAGAAGCATTGAAGTCCTGCCCTATGTAAGAATGCGTTTCCCAGAGGTTGGACCCAAGATTCTGATTCAGCACCCTTCAAAATATAGAAAAACATACATAGATAACATACATTAACCAAAATCCATGGTTTAAATGTCCTTTTGACTGCTCATTTCATTATTTTTCCAGGGAAGGAAGCGTAGTGGTGGCCTTTGTAGTTCAGTTGGAGCGTATGGGTAATGAAAACTCAGTCGATAGTGAAGGTAACAACAATGTGGATGATAATGATACCAACCAGTCTGACGAGGAGGAGAATCAAACCAATGCTATTTACAGACAAGCCCTGGGTTTGATAATAATATCAGCAGACGACGGCAGGCTAGGAAATTTTAAGGGCACGGTGATAAACCTCACATTGGTACCAGGTAGTACGCTTGTTTTAGATGTTGTGAAACTGAAAATTAAGTTATATTTACATTTACGATTATGTGGTATTTCATTGTTGTAAATTTTGCCGGGGGATTCAACTTTGGCAGTGACGAGGAACTGCAACCATTATTATTCAAAACCATGAGTGAAACAGGGTGAAGCTTGGGGTCATAACATTGCTGGAATACAAAACTGGGCACATTTTTAAAACAAAAACATAAAAATAGTTTCAATTGTTTAAAATGTATGTGAATTTTAGAAAGAACACGGGTCCAACGATTAGAGCGCATATATACAGGGGAGTCAAAAGGAGAAGGTTGTCCAAAAAGGCGAGAAGGTCAATGGTCAATGTGATCGCACATCTCTGTAATCTACTATCAGTGAGTTCCCCCTCCCGGCGGCCGGGCATCTCGGCTTTTTTGTTGAGTTTTGTTTTAAAGTCCGTTTCATTTTAAAAACGGTTAAAGCAAGGTGAAAGTAGAAAAGTCCAAAAGCTACCATGATAGCGATGCGGCGTTTGTCAGGAACTAAACAGGGTGATGTAATAGTAATATTAGGTGAGGGAAGGACGGTAGAAACTGTCACCATTCCAATGGCCGCGTACAAACACCGACACGTACTACGAGTAAGCCTTTCTACCACATCAACAGCATCAACAACGACAACAGAACAACGGTCGTCACCAACCACGGAAAGTGTTGTCAACACACGGTCACCACGGCAATCACGTCACCGAGTTCTGCATCAACTACAATGAGTGCGGTTAATGCAACCAAGCTCACCTAATGTCAACGATGTAGGATATCGTAGATTACAAAGACAGATGGAGCGTAGGAATAGAAGGTCGTGAATATAAGTTCGAGATATATGAAATAATGAAGCGCTTTTTACAATACAAAATGGTGTGTCGCCTATGATATTTTCAACTTCTGAGATATGTTAATAATCTGGCTCTTCACAACTTGCAACGATGAGAATGAGACTCCAAGTCCTTCTCCCAGTTTGAAAGCCGAGAGGTCTCGGAAGCTGCAGTGGTACATGATCCCCTAAATACAGAACATGCACCGCCAAGTAGGTCCACCGCCTGATATCGTTTTTATTTGTTTTGATTTTGTTTGTTTTTTGTTTTTTGTTTTATACATTTTTTATTTGGATACCGGTATTTTGTGCAGGTGATTAATAGGGTCCTTTTTCCCCCTGAAATTTGTTTTTTTCTGGGATGTTTTTTTTAACGTGAATATAGGTTTTCCCAGTTAGTTTAAAACATTTTTCATTATATTTCATGTCTCGTTAAGTTGTTTTTCGTCCCAAGAAAACGGAAACGTGCATTTGTTTATAACAATTTCGTCTTTGGTCATTTATATTAAACATTTGATTAATGAAATTAACTCTATTTTCTCAAGTTTTCGTCAGGATCAATTTAATTTCGTCGTGTCCATGGCCCATCATCTGAATGTACAAAGCAATTTCGTCTTTGGTCATTTAACTTCACATTTAGCCCAGTATATATTTCGTCTCGTGTGGTGTATGCATAGTCCATGGCTAAGAATCAGGCCTATAACATCAGCAAAATTTATACAAGCTATCTACTATCTTTCTTTCTTTCACCTCATTTTTCTTTCTTGCGTTCTTTCCTAATTTTTCTTCCATTCTTTCACCTCTTTACTTTTCTAAACCTCATTTTTCTATCTTTACTTTTTTTTAATTATTTTTATTTTTTAAAATTTCTTTTTGACTTTCTTAATCTTGTTTTTTTATTCTCTGTGCTCTATAAACAAAGGAAAAAACAGAAAAAATATAACAGATTTTGCTGATGTTAACTGATGTTACAGGCCTAGCTTTTAATCATGGCATATACATACACCATGCACGAGACGAAATATACTGAGCTAAAAGTGAAATTATATGACCAAAGACGAAATTGCTTTGTATACATTCAGATGATGGGCCATGGACACGACGAAATTAAATTGATCTTGACGAAAATGTGTGAAAATAGAGTTAATTTTATTGATCAAATGTTTAATATAATTGACCAAAGACAAACTTGTTTTGAACAAACGCACGTTTCCGTTTTTTGGGACGAAAAACAACTTAACGAGATATGAAATATAACGAAAAATGTTTTAAACTAACTGGGAAAACCTATATTTTGATTGATTTGTTTGTTTTTGTCTTTGGTTTTTTGTTTGTGTTTTTTAAAATTTTATTTGTATATAGGTCCCATACCGCCTTTAGCTTTTGTTCAAGTAAGTCTGAGAAACTTTCCCGGAATCTACAACATGCAGTTGCTATAGGTCCCATACCTCATGATAGCGTTTGTTACAACGGACGGAAAAACACAGAAATCACCTGTAGAGCAGCATTCGCAGCCGGAAAGTTAAACCGCACACATTTTAACTGAAGGAATGATCAACTAAAAACCTCTTCATCTACAAATCAATTCCTAAACAAACCTAAAACAAAACACTAATAAGCTATCAAGCACGTAATTGATACACTTAAAACATTAACTGAACTAAGACAAACTAATTTAAATCAAGAAACCTAAACTCTTGCATGTTCATTTAGGCTAAAAATGGCACGTTGACTGGTGATTTTTTCCCATGTGGCTGTTCCTTATTTTTCTATACCATTTCATACGAACTTTCCTGAAACAAACGGCATTTCACTGATTTATATTGAGTAACTGGATTTTTTATTACCCAGGAAAGATGAGTATAAATTTTGAAATAAAATTTTTGAAAGAGTAAAAACATAAACACCTCCTTTTTCAGGAAAACAGAGCAGAAAATTTCGCAAAACGATTACAGCTTTGAAATACTTTGTTAGCGTTATGTAAATTCAATTTGTGATGTAGTGACAATATTAGTTATTAGTATCCATATACTTTTTTATTTTTATGTTAGTACCTAAATAAGAAGTAGTTACACTTCGGGCATCAACTATTTCTCGTCGCTTTCTCTCTCGTAATCGCAATTTTCAAGACTGTTCCATTTTTGATCTGTTCTTTGCTTTCGCGTAGAATTAAAATTAAAAATTATAGGAATTATCATTCGCGTTCGCTTATGATTTATTTCCCTTCTCGGCTGGAAAACGGGTGCACGAGATTTTTATTAATGAATATGTCTGTTTCATAGTACTCTCTTGAAAATATCTGTAAATGCTTTCCTCTTTTTATTTCTCCGCGTTGCTACTACTTTTTCGAGAAATAGGAGATAAGGTCGACACGGTTGGAAGGACAGCCCTACTTTTGCTACTCCAATTCACCTTTCTTGATTATTTCGGCTTTCCTTGAGTAAATCACATGGTACTTGCCATTCAATATCATTTTATAAAATATGCGCTCTGGCTGTATATTTTTTTCATAGGTTTAAAACCACAATATCTCACAAATAATCATTATGAGTAAATAGACCAATTTCTTGTTGTCGCCAGACAAATTTCTTTATTCTTTCAAGACAGTTTCAGGGGCTAATATTATGGGAAGCAATTAGGCCATAAGATCAAAGAGAGAAAGATGCTTGGATAAGGACTTTGATTACGCATATCGGCGAAGTAACTGACTGCACAAATTAATATTAAATATTATACCTTTCAATACTATACGGTATGTCAAGTCCAAAAGTTACACATTTTGTTTGAAAATGAATAAGATATCGTAACAATTTCTTTTCCTAAATATCAGTGACCAGTAGATGTACATCATGCTGCGTTGACTCGGTATGAACGAGACAAAGCAGCACTTCAGCTTCCCTTTTTATCTGGAAGTACAGAGCCATAGTTATTACCCATGCAGTTCAAAAGATTTTAGGTGCTATCACCATCCCTATTATTAGAAAGATTGAGCTCTTTTTCACGACGCAAAGCACGAGGTACCTGTCGTCCCTCACGAATAAATAAACATTGGGATTCTACTGTGCGTTCAATTAACCTTGACTGTATATTTCGTCATTTATTCGAAATGGAAAAATTGTTTACTTCGGCGAAGTATGTAGTCAAAATTAACAATATTTCCTATATATAATCCAAGCATCTTTCTCTCTTTGATCCTATGGCCTATATGATAAACACCAAGATTTTGATTTCACATTGATTTTAGAGAAAATACTTGCTTTTCGATTAAAAAACTTCAAGATATGATAATCTTTGATATGCTTGGTAGATTATTTATTTCAAACCACAATTCATCGACACACTGTAAATTCACTGTGGTACATTTAGTGTTATATTTTTCCCAACTTGAACGTAACAATATTTTCTGCACTTGACGTACACTAATATGATACAATTTCAGATTCTCTTTCATTCTCATCATCTGATCTTGATGATAATTATCTTTGTGAGCCTAACCCCTGCTCTCACGGGGCAACTTGTGTAGATTTTCTTGGAGTTTATTGTCTTTGTCCCTCTGGATTTTATGGAACACTCTGCCAAAGTGGTATGTTGTTGGTTACTATTGGCCCCATTAGCGAGTACAAGTTAGCTACACCGATTCTTTTGCAATAGTTTCCTCCTACTAATTGCAAAGCTTCTTAGAAAATGTGAGTTGCAGCATACTAACAGATATTTCAGCGAACGTAAGCAATTTTTAAATTTGCTTGTGTCCCCTTTTCCATGTCTCCGGGAACCAACAAGTATGTGTATAATGGTACTGTACAAAGGCGCTTGTTGAAGCACGTGAAAGATTGTCTAAAAATGAAGTATTTTAAATGATAATAATGGCCACGATGGTACAAAAGGTTGTTTGCGACAATAGTGGTGTAGTATTAGCAAATAGATAGCGGTCATTTCTTAAACCTGTATTATCAGGATTATATTTCGTTAACAAATCAGAAGAATTACATTGCGGTTTGGTATTACGATTTTTTCCTATCCGCAGTAAACATTTGTTACAATTTTCCAATAAGCTGGGCCTTTCAAATTCGTATTCTGTTGTCTCATTAGGCAATCATTTCAGTTCAGACATTTGCCAAAGTTTGCATAGTAATTAATTTCAACTGCAAAACAGTATCAGGTGATTAGATCATCTGACAATAATTACAATGGGCTAGATATTTACCATAGTTTGTCTATTAATTTCAATTGCAAAACAATATCAGGTGTGTGAATCATCGGCTTTACAAATCAGGTCACTGAACAACAAGAGTGTAATGTAAATCAATCAAGCTAGTTAATCAGTTTCACTGCCTATAATTTTATTAATATTTCCATGATATTTATCGGTATTCTGTTTCACACAAATGCGTTAGTAGTATTTGCGATCACAGTTGCCAACATGCTAGCAATAGCATAATCGCGACAACATTCCTCATTAAATCTTAATTGTTAACAATTTTCGACAAAGGAAGATTCTAGTCAAAATCTATAGCGGGGGGGGGGGGGTTACAAACTGGTCTAATTTTACTTAATTTAACTGAAAAACGAGAAAGGAAATATCGTCTTTTTTTTGCTTTTGCAATAGAGAAATATAACATGCATGCATGGTGTACTCAGTTACATACTAACACATGTATATTCCATATAGCGTTAATAGACTAAATTATTTATCTTTTGAGGGTTTCTCTTTCTTCTGCAGCAGTATCTCCACATTTCCAAGGATTAAATATAATCTATAAGATTGTGATAGCTGCCATATGTAAGCTTAGATTTAAAAAGTCAATGTAATGGATTTAGATTTCAGTCTATTTACAAATCGCAATTCAAGATTTGTTATTGTTCAAAATAGATTATGTTTAATCTTTGGAACTTTATATGGAATTCATGTGTTCATTTCTGTAGAATTAATTTTACCTGAGTGCAAACAGATCTTAATAAATTTGAAATATTATACATAGAATGAATGTTTATGAGTGCAATGGTAAGAACATTTTCATGAGTTGAAAGATGAAATGTTCCATTCAACGAGGCATCAGCCAATTTGAATGGAACATTTCATCTTTCAACTCATGAAAATATTCTTTCCTTGCAGGAATGAAAAACATTCATTATTTGTTTTATATAACATCCAAGTAGATCCTTGTCATTAAGTTAGGACTAGCTTGACCCAGCTTGACTACGCTAAGCACCCTAGGCTAGCCTAGGGCCTAGCTAGGCAATTGGCAAGACCAGGGTCTAGCTCCAGCCCGGACTATATGCCTAAATGTTGACTTACATTTATCTTCTCCTACTACTGGCTATATTCACTGCATTAAACTTGATCCGAAGAAACCCCATGGTCGGGAATTCCAAGTAGAACCCACCGAAAACATATCTTTGCCAGCCGAAACTGAAACAAGATCGTACCCCATTGTTCGCCTCAAGCAATGTTATGCCAGTTCCGACACTCGCTGCAGCACCGCAGCGCTGATCAATCACCAAGCTGTATTTGCGATCAATCCTCCTTGCGCTGATCATAATTGCATCAGAGCCACGGCGAAGTTCCGAATGTGCGAGTTTTAAGTGAACTGCGTTTTGTGCAGGCGAGGCGTGCAATAGAACGAAAGGTATGGAACAAAAATATACGCCGAATGGTACACAAAATGTATATGTGACGTAAGCATTCAATATACCATTTAGTGAATGACACGTGACCTATAATCCCCCAATCAATTACAAGGATCGACTTTGGTGTAATATAAAAATGGATGAATGAGGAGAGGAGCTGTGAGTGAGCGTTTGTATATTTTACAATTGTGTTTGCCCAGAACATGGTACATGTACTTCCCGGATGCGTCATCTTTTATTAGCTAATGAGTAATTACAGCGTAGAAAAATATTTAAACATGCTGCAATGAATCCACAGTACAATCACTGCAACATAATTGAAAAAAAAATGATGTACACATTGTGTACAAATTGCAGGAGAAATTAACATACGTTATTTTTATTGACTGCAAGCTTATGGCAGTGACATCACTGCCACCATTCACTGTGTATCTGGCAGGCTTATTGGCAGATTTTGGAGTGCATATCGTCAACTTACCATTATTTTTCCTGTTAGATTAAAGATAGTAATCTAACAGGTGCACCAAAGGCTGACGAACTCCTCAGCTGTATGTAGCAGTCATGAGGAAACTTGCATTTATTAAATGGAATTTTAAATTATTAGCAAAATCTGAAATTATGTAAATTTTAAACATGACCATCGTTTCATTTAAGAAGTGGTTGTAGTTTGGGTTTATTTTATATGTTTAAATATTGTTCTATGTTACACTCGCTCTTTAACTCTTAACACTGCAACTAATCATGTTACCTCTAGCGCCTAACCATAACATTAAAGAGACATGAGGACATTCCAGAAAACAAAACCGCCCTGAATTTTTTCGAAACCGAGCTTTTTACATAATTTATTTAGAATATTTACTAATGGAATAAATCACACCTAAAGTGAGTAAAACTCAAACGGTGTTTTCTGTAATAAAAGATGGGTTATTTCCTGGCGTGCACGATAGAAATCCAAGCATGTTTCTTTACAAGGCCGATTAGGACAGAGTGCAAGTTCAAAAATTCCTTTTTTTTTCTACTTGTAAGTACTAAAACTTTCAAAAGTTTTGAGTAGGTTTTCTTCAACAAATTTAGCGAATTGTGTTTCTCTGCAGAATTTCCTCGTGTCCCTTTTACTATAGTTGGATTTCGTATCAGGTATATCCCAGCTAGAAAATGAAGTATGCGAGTTTTCTGGTATATAATAATAATATAATAATAATAAGAAGAAGAATAAGAATAAGAGTAGTAGTAGTAGTAGCAGTGGTAGTGGTAATATCAACCACAGCAACAATAATCATCACGCAAATAGTGAAAATTTAAATTATGCATGAGGTACTAAGGAGTTGTACGATGGGCTGTCTATAGCAAATCCTGTTAGACAGCCTGTCGTACCAAAACTCAAAATTTGCAAGCATTTGCATAAATTAAAATTCACACCATTTGTTATTAACGGAATAAAGCGCAATATTACCATAGAACTGTATAACAAATGGCGGTTCTAGGGCGAACATAAATTCACCAGTTCGCATACGCCATTTTCGCCGGGCGTTTTCGCCTTAAGACACTATCAGTGATTTGCTAAATCGGCAAATCGAAAAAATCATCAAAAATCAGATTTTTACCTGTATGTAACAAGTACAGGTATCCTAACATACCCTGCAAATGATAAGACTAGAAGCAACCTAATAAGGACAGAATTGGAGATTTTAGTCATTACTGTCCGTTCGGACACTTACTACAACACGTAATTGAATGGAGAATCGTATCTTGGAACACTGCCGTTTTCTTCCTTTTCTGTCAATTCTACAGCGGGAAAAGGTAACTTATGAGAATTCTACAGACTTATCCTTCACTTTGAAGCTATTCCTGCACATTTCAAATATTTTTCAAATCACTGATAGTGTCTTTAAGGTATATACATAATAGTGTGATAGCAGTAATAATAATGATAATAAATAATAACAATAATTAGCGTAAGTGATGATTAACGGAAAAAATTACAGATGCATGACTTTTTAATGAGTTTGCATTATTATTTAAATAAATTGCATTATTATATAAATTAATGTGCATAAATTAATATTCATACCTTTGTTATTCATTGATGGAATAAAGCGCATAATTACACAAATTTAAGTTAGGGGCGTAAGCGTAAAATTCTATGCATAACAATGGCGAATTTCGTCAATTCAAGCATGATAATATATAAAATAATAATAGTGAATCAGTGTTATGTTTTAATCCATAAATAATGTGTAAGTATATACTTGACCATGTGGATACACTTTCGTGTACACGCACAATGTCATATCTCTAACTAGCAGGGGACTGTAGTGAAAGAGTGTGCGCTTCCTGATAAAATTGTAAATTTTTGCACACAAGTACTTTAGGCATTGATAATCCATAAAATTGATGGAAGCACCTTTAATTGACCCCAGCTTGGGTTTCAAGGTTACACAGGGGTAAACAATTTAGAATGTTCCGATTGTGTTAAAAAGTACACCATGATGTTTGTTTGCTTACAAGGATTCCAAAAAGGAATAGTTTACACTATCTATGGCTTATAGTTTCGGACTTATGGGGTAAAAACTGTAAAAATAGTGAAAAAGTCAATTTTGGTGTGTACATGGGTCAAAAGTTAAAAATTGCTTTGTAATATGTGGTGCAAATTGTTTCCCTAGCATAAAACATTGAAATAAGGAATAGTTTGCCTTATCTGTTATGCTTAGTTTTCACGTTATCCAACCAAATAGGTCATAGGCCAATAGAATACAATAGTTTCCAATAGCTGTTGACTTTATTCGCCATTTTGGTTAAAATCAAACACTTAAGATAGTCAAAATTATTCTTATATTTCATTCTGTGAGCTAAACCAACAACTTGAACCACGTTTTACAAATATTGGAGCAACTTTTAATTTTTGACCCCTGTACAAACCAAAATTGACTTTTTCACCATTTTTACAGTTTTTACCTCATAATTCCAAAACTATAAGCCATAGGTCGTATAAACTATACCTTTTTGGAATCCTTGTAACCAGACAAACATGATGGTGTGCTTTTCAACGCAATCGGAACATTTTAAATTTTTTACCCCGTGTAACCTTGAACTCCAAGCTGGGGGTCATGAGAGGGGTGTGGCAAGTGCTTCCATCAATTTTTTTTTTATTATCAATGCATAAAGTACTTGTGTACCAAAATTCACAGTTTTATCCAGATTTGCACACTCACATGAGATCTGTGCACTACAGTCCCCCACTAAACGTCCCTGAACTGCATCTAAATGCAATTTTCAAGAATCACGGAGCGGACTCTCGCCTTGTTTTTAGGACGAAATTGCCCCTAGATCTAACAAGAAAAATAACGCTACCTCCCTTTTTTGCGGTGATCGTCAGATTTTCTTCTAGGGAGGCTAGGGATATACACCTAACACTAATTGATAGATAGATAGCTAGCAAGATCGATAGATTGATAAAGTAAATATAAAAATAGTGCTAGAGAGAGGAAGATGGAGATAGAAAGAGGGTAAGGGGCATTTAGAAAGCGGTAGAGAGAAAAGATAATGAGCGAAAGATGAAAAGAGAGAGGAAGCGATTTAGAGTGGAAGAATGGACGTGTGTGTGTGAGAGAAAATCACTTCAAACATGTAAATATTACTTAAAAGTGTCCTAAATGTCTTTGTTTCTTTAGTAGTAGCGGTAGTATTTTAATATCTTTGATAAACAGATACACCTCCGGATCCCTGTGATCCAAATCCATGCGAAAATGGTGGAAACTGTACATCTTTCTTGATGAAAACCTTGTGTACGTGTTCTGACGATTATTACGGCCTATATTGCGAAAACGGTAAGAAGAGTTTACTATAAACAAACTTGACCGTTCATATATTATGTACTAGTACCCAAGAAATACCAACAGAAATTTTATTACGAAAGACAAATCGTTAATATGTTTGTCTTTATAACTTTAAACACTAATATCAAACCTAACCCTTACGCTAACCCTAACCTATCATTTGTCGAAACCATACATCTGCATGTAAAACGATTTACCCTAACATCAACACCGCCTGGGCTGAGCTTTAAATATAATGACATTCGCGCGTGTATTGCGTGCAAATCTGCTACCGGCTATTGTTTCCAGCGGAATAAAACGCACTCAACCGTGTATTAGCTCGCTTTATCCAGCGCAACACAATGACTTGTATCAGCACTGTATGTAGACCATGTTACGCTTTGTACGTTCCATGGGGATCGCTTCAGTGGACTGGTTTCAATCTTATCAAATTGTCATTGTTAATCAGGTTGACTCAGATACACTGGTTGTGTCTTGCGGTGTTCCGCAAGGGAGTATCCTTGGTCCGCATTTTTATGCCATGCGAACAACATGGTCAGCAGTGTCTAGTGCACTCTTGCTTTAGCGTTATGCTGATGCACCCTCTTGGTATCTGGTAATCCTGGTTATTTTGCAGCTAAGTGGAAAAATAGCTGAAGTTCTACATACAGTGGTTTGTGGAAAATGAACTTAATCTGCATTAGGTAAACCAATATTATGTTTTTTTGGGGAAAAAGGCTCAACATGGTTCATTTTATCTCAATGGAGAACAACTAAACCGAAGAATAACCAAAGATATCTATTTTATAGATATCTTTGGTGAGTTGAGTCTATGACAGGGGAACATAATTGCCTGGGATTATTATCAACGAGACAGGATCTAGGAAGCTGCAGCACACGATTCCCTGAATCTAGAACATGCAGGTCCCATACCGCCTGATATCGTATTAGGAATGTTTTGTTTCATGGGTTTTTTTTATTGATTTTAATTCTTTTACATTTTTAAATATGATGCTAAAGTTATGCTTTTCAAGCCAAAAGATTTACTTATAATTAGATAGTTTTGTTCTCCCGACTTCCTCAGTAATGCATTGATTCAGCCGCTTTACTTCCACCGAACATGCCGAATGTGGGTGTAAAGCGGTTGGATCGGCGCATTAACGAAATCGTTTAATCATGAGTAAACTCTTGTTTTGCTTTTTAAGTGTTTTTTCTGAAGTATGTTTTATTTGAATTTGTGTGTGTGTGTGTGTTTTCATGTAGAATGTGTTTTCATGTATTTGTGTTTTATTTTACTATGGATGGAATTTTTACTTTTTTTATGTAATTTTTATCTGGATTTAATTTTCTTGGAAAGAGTTCCATATGCCCCCTTAAATTGTTCAGGAAAACAATTTTTTATTTATTTATTTATTGCCTTACAAAATAACATATACCATAAGCCTAAGGCCAAAAATAAAAAAGAATTTGTTACATGTAGAACTTCGAAAACGCGCAGGTTGTCTGGACCAAAGAACTCGTAAGATCTCGAGTTTTGCTTGATTTCCTCATACAAAGCAGAACTAGATTGTTTGTTCGTGATTTAGATCACACGCACACACATTGGCCAAGAACAGCTGGACAGACTTGGCCTGCTTTCTGTTACAGTTCAGAGTTATGAGCCACTCAAAGATGCAACCCGATTTCACACATCAGTTGTTCCTAAAAAATGAAAGCCATGAAATTTTGCATTTTTCTCTATCAAATATATCTCCATCTGAAAAGGATTAAGCTGAGAATTATTTCTTTGGTACCAAAATTATGAAAAGATTTTATAGTTACCTGTGCAATATTTTTCATGGGCTTATTTAATATTCCATTTTATTTTTTTTAATCTTAAGTTTCTTTGCACTGGCTCATTCCTTGCCTTTTAATTTGTGTATGTGTTTTCCCTTTAAGCTTTTTGGGCTATCCTTAGTAATAAAACAATGGTTTTACGTCTGTACCCCACACCTCACATACCTGTGCTTTTAAATATATTTTGTGCTTTATATTTTAAATATTTTAGATATTTGTCGTTGTTCTTTTTATGTGTGAGTATTGAATAAATATGAAATTAAATGAAAAGCATGATATAGAAAATAATGAGGTTTAGATGACATACGCAATGCCTTTATTTGTACGCAAAAATGGAATTCCATTTTTGAGATATATCCATGAACAAAGCATCTAAATCTCCCGCACTAGCAAATTATCAAAAACATCCTCTACAGGATTTAAAGCAAACGATTATAAACAATTATATAACACATAAAATATTGTTATCATTTAATGGGTGGATACTGCATTGCATGACATAAAATATTCCAACTATTTGCCCGATTTCTTTCATGGGAGGATAAGGATTGCTAAAAAAGCTACTATTCCCCTGTGATGACGTCACGCCATGACAATAGTAACTTTTTAAAGCGACTTTTTTTTTTAAAGCGACTTTTTTCCCTGCGTCGGCATCTCATCGATATATCCCTTCTTCGCAGTGCCACTGCATGTACTCAACGTAATTTAAATGTATAAGAATTGTTAGTGCTGGAAGATAGTATTTTATATTATTACACCTTATAAATATTCATGAGATAATAGGCATAGGTGCTTCCATTTCATTGGTCAATTGCGCCGGACACAGGGATGATAAATTGAGCTATTAGTGAATTTGAGCTATTTCCCATGCGGTATTTTTTACTACTTTCCCTATATATCGTCGTACCCAGAGGCAAAGTTATCTGTGTTAGCATTTTGTCACGCATTGTAGTTATTATGGTTCTTCTAAAAAGAAGGAACTTCCTCCTTTGTTAACAACGACAACAAAAATGGCCCTGATAGTCGGTCAGAGGATTGACAATGTTGACAGACGACGAATTGCTGCGTTAATACAAAATAAAGATGCAAAAAACCACGCGGATTGTTGTCCGGAAGGCTGTGAACATCATTTCAGACTGACGTACGGAAAAAGGAAGTGCTCTCGCGGAAGCTGAAGCGCTAATTTGTGCCGACTTGGACGAGTTTTTGGTGATTTTACACCGAGCCCGAGGTTCGTAAACTAACGGGATCATGGGATGGCGATTCTATGCAAGAACGCTTACAGTCAACACGATAATGGTCTCCAAAGGCACTTGTAAACTCCATTATCTATAAATATTTATAACGGGTGTAATAAAGCAAAATACTACATGAATGTCGGTGTTGAACATAGTGCAACTATTTTCCCGCGGTACTGGTACACAGGCCTACCACCCCTCACCTTCGGGTTCGGGGTGTAGCGCTGTAGCCAGTACCTCGGGAAAATAGATTGAACTCTATTTCCCCTCCAAACCATGTAGTATTTGGGTATATTAGGAAACAAAATAGTGATGCTTTATATGCGTGAACAGGTGCAAATACCTTCCCCGGGACGGAAGACCGGAGCTCTTAATTTCCACGGTCTCGTCACGAAAGAAGGTATTTCACCTTTTTTTCCTCTCATGAGTAGCCAATACTTCTATATTCATGATATTAGATTCCATCGTAGTTTACACTCTTTGCAAAGTAGCAAAGATCATTGGCCCTCAACAATTATTTCAAATAGGTAACAAAGGGTTACGATTGTAATCATTGATTTCCCAGGTCAAAATTCCAGTTGAGCCCACTATGGCAGTTGAAAGTTGTTCCATTTTCCCGTCACGGAACTAACGGGAGGAACTGGTTTCAACTGTTTTTAACTGTTTGTAACTGGTCTTAACTGAGTTCAACTAGACATTACAAAACCTAGTTGAAAAGTGTTCCATTTTCCGTCACGGAATCAACTTTTTTAACTGGATTCAACTGGATATTAAACTGGGATCAACTGGATTTCAACTGGTTGCAGTTGATACCAGTTTACCTGAGATCAACTGGAATTTTGACCTGGGTTGGACAAACCATGCAACATAAATTGCTTGGGCAAATATTAGCCCATCTGTTGCTCATATACCTTTACATAAATGAGAGCTAGGCCAGACAGCAGTGGAATCTAGTATAAGAACAAGTGTCCTGTTGGTTAATAATATATTATAATATTGTGTTTTACATTCTACTTGAATGCTTATAGCTGATATGTCGCTTCCAAGTTCATCATACGACTATTTTTCTGACTCCATTACGCCTTTCCCGACTATCGGCCCGTTTCCAGGAGACGTTTTCAGTAAGAAACCACGTTGCATAGTACAAATAAGAATTTAGTCTTTTCTCAAGTGCTTGCTCTTAACATTGTTAAAAAAAGAAATCGAAACACAAACACAAAACAAAAACATTAATATTTTTCAAAAAAATCAAGACGTCTGAAATGATAAGTTTTGTCCTGTCAGTATTATGGTTAAGTTTGTGGAAAATACCAACAAACACAAAACATTTTGAAAATAATATGTTTTTACAATGCTATAAAAATGTTAGACATATGATCTCAGAAACGTTTCAAAACAACTTTTTCCTAACCTTTCCTCGCCCCACATTTTAATGTTTTTTGAACATTTCAAAAAGTTAAATACTTTTATTCTTGTATTCTAAAAAGGCGTTTTAAACCGTTTGGTTTAACAAACGTTTATCTTAAGTAGTGAGGTAGATATGGGATAATATTAATCTGAAATACGGTAAACGCCTAAACATTGTGGTATAATTGTGTAAATGATCTTTGCAGCAAATTAAAGCTAAAAAATAAGCTTGCTCCTGATACCAATATATGTTACTTAAAGATGCAAAATAGCGGCCACAATCAGAGTCATTTTATACTTATCTTGTATTACCGTTCATCGTGAGAATGGACATTAACGCTTGTTAAGTATACCTTTAAATTGTAATTTATGGCTATTTCATTACTTCAACAATGTTGGGATCCCGACATTTGTGCACAAAAATCGCCCGTTTGTAAAAATGGCGTTGGTGGCTTTACCACTTTACAACAATGCAAACAAACTCAACAAATGAGGGCGTTTGTTTGTTAACAAAATTACCAATAGTGACTTAAACTTTACTCATTTTGTTTTGTGCAGAATGTGAACCGATTGCCATACAAGACTGTCGCGATAGTTTGCCATATAATATGACCACATCCCCTAACCCTCATGGACTGGGAAATACCATGGAAGATATTATGACCCAGTATGGCCTATTATCGATGTTTATTAACTCACAATGCCATGATGACGGTGCGAGGGTGTTGTGTTCTTTGCTTCATACCAAATGTACCGGAGAGACAACTAATCTATTCATGGCATTTCTAGAAACTTACATTCCCTGCAGATCGCTTTGTTTAGAGGTAAGAATTATTTAAAACAATAGCTTGATGGTGATTTTGCATTTAAAAATCTTTGAAAAAATATAAACATTTTACATCTACCTTTATTAGGGGTGTCTTCACAACTCAACTGCTGACTGGCCCGCGGTTAATTGCGGCTGAGCCGTCTTCCATTGTTTAGGGCAATAGGAAACGGTTCCAACCAGAAAGAATCGCGCCGAACCAGCGGCAACCGGTGGTTGAATTTTGAAACTGCCCCTTAATATGGTGGGTTCATACTTCATCGGCAAATGTCTGGCGACGCTAGCCTCTCGAACATGCTTTTCACATAACGCGTATGTTCATGCATCTGGCGCGCAAAGCATGTTCGAAAGGCTAGCGTCGGTAGATATCTGCCAATGAAGTATGAACCCACCTATAAGCGTTTTTGTCGTCAAGGTTAGAATGAGTGACTGATTAAACCGGCAAATATCAAAACCACTACATGTACATTGGATCAAAGTAATAATAATCAAATAAATAATAATTTATTAATACTAATAATCAAAAATACAAATTTGCCCATTTGAGATAATTAAACCAATCAATCCTTATGCAATCATAGGATGGATATCAACTCAAATTCCAGAAATATTGAGGGCGTTTCTCTCACAAGATCTCTTACCGTGCCTTTAAACAGAACATAACCAATCATTTAGCTTTATTTTGCTCTTCTTGTGATCACTAGGTCAGCAATGCTTGTCTAGTTGCCGGAGGTCCTATAAATACTGATGAACTTTGTGATGCTTTGCCGGAATCAGCTGACGAAACCATCTGTTACCGTTCACCTCTTGCTACGGGTAAAATGATTTAATAAAATATTGCAAAGGGCATGACCTATATCCGCTACAATTTAATCCTCGAGTTGCATTTGGATTGTCACCCTAATTAAGTGTCTGTCGTATAAATAGAAATCGTGTCAGTAATAAATCAGAGGGATTATTATGACAATTAATTCGCTCGTAACCTATACAAATCTGCTCAGTCCTGTTGTGTCTTTTTGATTACTCCATCTCATCTTGGTATGGTGGTATATATTTCCAAATACCGTACTCACAGACTGCAATATGCTCTAAACAAAGTGATCATATTCATCATGTTGCCTTTATATCCATATTAAAATAATTAGCCTGCCTGTAAAGGAATTTGTGGCTATAATAAACGACATAACGAGTACAGAATCAAGACATTTACGTGTGCGCAATGTATTTCAGTGATTATAATTTTTTCAGGTAACTTTTTGGGTCATGTGAGTTTTAAATATCAAAGGAGAAACACCTTTTCATAAAATATCATGATACGACTTTAATTAATATTTTGTTTAACTGCAATAACCCTTTGAACGTCACATTTCAGGTCCATTGAGCTGCATGTCAGACTATTGTCTAAACAGTGGTTCGTGTTTTGTAATTATGAATCAGACAATGTGTCGATGTCCGGACGGATTCATCGGTGAAAGATGTGAAATAGGTATGAACTTGAGTGAAATCAAAAGCCATTATAACAGCAAGTAGGTTACACACTTCGAAATGAACACAATTTAGATAAATAAACACAAACGTTCAGTTGTTACATTCTGTGAACACTTCATGATGTTTATATAGATCTAAATCGCACAATAAGAGATGTATAATGCCAAACACATGTTAACAATTCTGATAAGCATGTTCTAGTAGGAGAACGAGGCAGTTATGGGATTTAAATAAACTCCTCAAAAAAAGTTTGGACATTTTTTTTCAGATATGTATTTCTCATTTAATTTGAAATCTTATTACATTCTATTGTAAATCAGTAAAAAGCTCAGTTATTCCTCTGCACAATGACACCAAAATTATAAAAATTGATTTCTTCATGGTTGAGTGACATTCCTTTGAATACTGGTAGGTCTGAAAGAGAAAGTGCCAAATTTCAGTACCTGTACTCAATTTAGGATTGCTTAAATTAGGTTAAACGGAATGTGCCCAATTTGAGGAGTTTGCTGATGGCAGGCTACTGAAGTTTTTTTAACCCTTTCATTCTTGAGTTACTCATTGACGATCCTAGCAAGATACGGACGGGCATTAGTATCGTCTCGGAGTATTGCATATCGTCCCAGATTGAGGAGATAAGAGATGGGCCTTTAGAATATTGTCCGCGAAAACGACAGCACAAGTCTTGTCTTCCCAGTTATCAGGGCTACCT
The DNA here is from genome assembly GCA_023653785.1 of Ophioderma brevispina. NCBI lineage: Eukaryota > Metazoa > Echinodermata > Ophiuroidea > Amphilepidida > Ophiodermatidae > Ophioderma > Ophioderma brevispina. The sequence goes on from JAMKCH010075004.1 coordinate 97,875, forward strand.
CCACCAAAAGCTCTACCATCCGAAGACAAAATCTGCATTCATCTGAAAACATGCATTTCTGTCACCATGTTCCACTACCGGTGTTGCCGACACCACCTTAACCGGGCCTGATGGTGAAGGGCTGTCATTGCTGGCTTCTTAGCAAGTTACCATGCTCTCAGATTGGACTTGTGGCAATACTACCGCACTTATCGTGCCTGTAAATTTCTGGAAGACAATCTCCAATTTCGAAGAGCAGAGAGTAATAAACCTGTCTTTCTGGGGTGTTGTGGCCCAGTGACAACCGCTCCTGGGTATCACCTTCCCATTAGGCCAATGAAAGTCAATGTTATGTTTCCCGTAACATTTTTTGCAAATCATAATGAGGCAACTATTTCATTTTTCATTATTCATTATTCGTAATTTTGAAGAAACAGCCATTAAAAAAAAAAAAAAAAAAAACATATCGTCCCAGATTGAGGAGATAAGAGATGGGCCTTTAGAATATTGTCCGCGAAAACGACAGCACAAGTCTTGTCTTCCCAGTTATCAGGGCTACCTCCACCAAAAGCTGTCGCTCTCCCAATGCAACAGACAGGGGAACTTCACCACTCCTCCAAACTTTAACTCTACCATCCGAAGACAAAATCTGCATTCATCTGAAAACATGCATTTCTGTCACCATGTTCCACTACCGGTGTTGCCGACACCACCTTAACCGGGCCTGATGGTGAAGGGCTGTCATTGCTGGCTTCTTAGCAAGTTACCATGCTCTCAGATTGGACTTGTGGCAATACTACCGCACTTATCGTGCCTGTAAATTTCTGGAAGACAATCTCCAATTTCGAAGAGCAGAGAGTAATAAACCTGTCTTTCTGGGGTGTTGTGGCCCAGTGACAACCGCTCCTGGGTATCACCTTCCCATTAGGCCAATGAAAGTCAATGTTATGTTTCCCGTAACATTTTTTGCAAATCATAATGAGGCAACTATTTCATTTTTCATTATTCATTATTCGTAATTTTGAAGAAACAGCCATTTCACCAACCTTCCGCAAGCTCTAATAGCTACAATAGGCCTATATATTGTGTCAAACCACCACCCTACATTTAAAAATGATTTTGCTGTTCTTCGATTTAAACTCTACTAAAATCACATTCACAAAATGTGATCACAAGAAGAATCCTTGACAATTTCTTTAAAATACAAAATAATGAACTTTTTAGGGATTTCAGCATCTCTAACGCGGGCAGAAAATCGTAACGCGGGCGGGTTACGGGAAACATAACATCGACTTTCATACGCCTTACAAGTTTGCACGGAATTTTGTTTTCCATTTTGATAGAGCACTAGGGTTTACCCCCAACATTGGCGACAACTTGATTCTGGGATATGCCAGCTTCAATTTGCCCCATGGGACGAGCCTTCTGTACATCTGATACTCGTGGCATGAAGAGATACTGAATGACCTACTCTGAGACATTTTCCTATTCAAAGACCCGGTGTAGAAGTAATTATCGTCCGGCGTACTCATAGTCCGGGAACAATGGTGAACAATAGGGCAATCGATTCAGTTGACTCTTCACACAACATTAGTTTCACGCTTTATTCCGTTATCGTCTATGGAGCCCCGGACTATGGCTCCTGCCGGACTATATCTGCTTTCACACCGGGTTCAAAGCAAACCTAATCCTCTTTAGCTGTGTAACTCTGTGTAACTCTTAAACTGAGGTATTGAAATTTGGCACTTTCTTTTACAGACCTACCAGTATTCAAATGAGGGTCACTCAGCCATGAAGAAATCAATTCTTATGATTTTGGTGTCATTGTACAGAGGAATACCTGAGCTTCGCACTGACATGCAAAAAAAGTGTAACAAAATTTTCAATTAAATGAGAAATACATGTCTGAAAAAATTTCCAAACTTTTTTTGAGGAGTTTATTTTCTATTTTACACTGGGTTTGTCTAATCACATTGGTGAAGTGCCATTATAACAACGCTGGTTAAAATTTAACCAGCGCTGGTTGAATATCAACGAATATTGTGAAGATTGCAGCGTTGTGTAGAGAATAAATACTACAATTAAAGTTGATACTATTGTGATTTGCGTTTGCAGAAGCCGTCGATCCCTGCGTGTCAAACCCTTGTCAAAACCAAGGGCGATGCCAAACTGAGACCCCGTCCCTTCCAGGACTTCCTTTGTTTTATATTTGCTATTGTGAAGAAGGGCACTACGGGAAACACTGCGAATTCATAGGTAGGTTGCAGAAATGTTTTATTACATCACACAGTGATGCTTTAGGTGATTACTTTCTGTATAAGGGTCATATTCACCTATTGAAGAGGTCAGAGACTGCTTTAAATTATTGGTCTGTTAAAATGAAGGTAAATGACCAGGGCCGTAGCCAGGGGGGGGGGGGGGGAAAAAAAAAAAAAAAAAAAACCCCCCCCCCCCCCAAAAAAAATGACAAAGGTCCGCTTTATCATGTTGAAGGTTCGCTTTGTCATGTTGAAGTTTGCCGCCTGTCTAAAAGCTGCTTTTTAGGGTTGTTGTGGTTATCTGAATAACTATTGGTCAATAGCTCACTTTGTCCCATTGTGCAAAAACAATGATTACTCGGTTACCCATGACCGCACATGAATAAATTACCTATCGTTGGAAAGAGGAGATATGTGGCTTTAAGATGGCATTAATTATTTTGATATAATTTTACACAATTACCAGAAAAATTGGGGAGAAGTTTTGTTGCGTTTGTACACTGCAGAGTTCCGCAGCCATTAAATGCACTGCTTTCCTGGGTTCGCAACCAATGGGTCCCTACCTGATTTAGAATTATATACGAGCTCAAAACGTGGGGTTCGCAATGTTTCGATTAGGATTAGATATTGACTTAATCTTTCCAAGATAAACAACCAAAATAAAAGGCCGAAGGCAAGCGAAAGTCGAAACCAAATATTTGGCACCACATATGTGACGGGCTTACAGGCTACATGAGCTACACGTGATTTCGCACATGGCGCCCTCTGTATGGCATAGATTTTTAGCTGTACGCACTTGATCTTCGTTTGCACGTTTTATAGACTAGACGAGATTCTCGAAAAGATGCTTAATTAAAGAAGTACAGGCATTTTTAGTAGAAGCGTTTGAAACAACCTTTCTAGACTGATTTTTTGTGCTGATTACGAAAATGCCGGTTGCTTTGCTGAATTTTGAGTGCAACGGGCTCAAAATGTAAAAATTCAAAATGGCCGCCAAATGCAACTTATTTCGTATTTATTTTTTTGTAATTAATTCATTTCTACTTTTAAAAGTTATCCGACTTACTTCTATATACCGTCCCTTGAAGCTGAGCATATTTTCAATAACTTACCAGCATAAGTTCTTTCCCGGTCCCCATGAGTTGAAATTTGAGAAAATTCAAAATGGCCGCCAAAATACTGACGTAATAAAATTACAAATATATACTTCCTCATATGTGAATTTTTTATTCAAATTTATTATATAAAGAAAGGACAGGTACACGGAGGAAACCTGTATCAAGTGAAAGGAAGACTACTCGAGGTGATTTCACATCTAAATGCAATGACATTCTATTTATGGGTGTCTTAGAATAAGAAAGAAGCATAGGCATACTATGATACGCTTTGTTAAATTTTGTGTATAGTCACTTTTTAGGCCTAGCTTTAGGTCATACTTTTATGTATGCAAAATATAAATTGTAGATTAGAATGTCTGGACCTTCGAAATGCCTTGCAAGACATTTGGAAAGGCCCAACAGCATATCTTCCAATATATTCCGTAGGAAGTGAAGGAAATCATCAGACGAGTAAATGATAGTTATCCTTTCCCATTATTAATGATTGGCCCCGAATGATCATGTAGAGTCCAGTCAGCTTGTTCTTACAATACACTTTCCAAACAATGAGAATGGCATGCCTAAATTTCAGTAAACGAAGACTGTCAGATATGTTATGGTCTTACCTTTCGAAATATTTGGGATCTTTAATATGCTGACATCACCACTGCAAAATTAGTAATAGTTAATGCTAGTGGCTCGAAGATGCCGTAGACCTATAAGACTGCAATTAGAGCAGGGGCATGGACCCAGGTCAACGTCATCGTTTACCCCCCCCCCCCCCACCACCACCACCACAGAAAAGGGTTGACACCTTTGTTAGTTAGTATGGACTCTCTATATAAATGCTAGGTTGTTAGAACTCTCAAATTGTAGTGCCACTTTTTCAATAGGGGCCTATTTAAGGTTACACAGGGTCAAACATTAAAATGCTCCAATCATGTTGAAATGCCATATATCCGTCTAGTCATAAGGATTCCAAAATGTATAGTTTGTACCATCTATGACCATTGGTTTTGGAGTTCTAGGGTAAAAATGGCTATTTGTACAGGGGTCAAATTCAGAAGTTGCTCCAATTTTGGTAAAAATAAAAGAAGTTGTTCATCTAGCTTAATGTGTCAAAATAAGGAAAAGTTTGTAGCATCTGCATGCATAGTTATCATGTTATGCGACACAATAGGGCACATAATTCAATTGGTTTTGACCTTCTTTGACCCTTATCTCCGGAAGTAAACATTCACATAATCAAAACTATACTTTTTGGGAGTCCTCTTTCCTCGGGCAATAATTTACAAGTATTTAAAATATAATCAGATTAACTTTAATTCATAACTTATGTTGATGCGCGTACCAATCAAATCTTTTGTAACATAAATATACGCACCTACAACGCGGGTCATTGATATCTCACAATGACCTCCGCGTGTGATGTCATACGCTCATCAATGACTCGCTTTTGTGACGTTCAGTTTCAAGACTACAGCTACAGATGCAAATTGAATAAATATGTGCCCTGAAATGGATATCTTTTTCTTGATAGAGCAGCGGTGTAAATGAAAATGGCGAGAGCCATGATATTGATGAAAATCTAAAACAAAACAAGGGCAAGTTGCTAGAAACAACAGTCCTAATATTAGCATACCAAGGTAACCATGGGTGCTAGGGTAACAGAACAGTTAAAAACTTTTACCAAAAAAAAAAAATTTTTTAACAACACCACTGAAAGGATGAAATTCATTGCGAAATTACATTCGAACCCGTGCTCAACTCGCCTTGCCCAGTTTCCGTTACGCACGACTCGAGTCATCATCTCAACATACAATTGTCAGGGTGCTCTTTGTTGTCGCTACTCGCTTTTATTTTCTCTTGATTATACAATTAAATACTCGGACACTCATTACGTATATATTTGAACTTTTGAAGTAGAGGCCAGAAGGGGGGCCGGAGGGGTGCTTTTAGTGCTGTGAAACGGCCCATGCAGCCCGCCGCCCATGCCTGCATGTCCCACCCATGCCCACGGTTAACCGGTTCAGCTTAGCCCCCACCGCCTTCGCTTTACTGCCACAACGCTTTGCCGCAATGCACGAAGATGATGTTTTTAGAAACCTTAGAATTTGAAAGTAAACACAGTCAAGCAGTGGCGCGAATGCATTCCGTGGTGGGCCCCTAACGGTATGAAAGGTGAAGTGTACACCTCAAGTCAGCAGCAATTTTAATTTCATAATACGCTTTTAAACAAAAACAATATAGAATCACCCCCGGATCAACACACCCTCGGGCCGCGCACTCCCATAGTCCCATGAATAGTATAGTCCTGAACACTGCCAGTATTTACGCAAGATTCAATTGATTGCGTCTGAGACGAATATTCGTCTCAGAATTGCGTGAACTGGGCTGGTGATTCCCCAAATCATAAACCATGACATGCATGACCTCTCTGACTGACGTTACAACGTACTACTACGAGTGTTATTCCAAAATCGCATGATGTGATTTAATGGCCCGAAGTAGGATCCGAAAGCTCCAAAAGAAAAATCACGCGAGTGCACCAGCAGGGTTATTCTACTTTCGGAGGTACAATGTCCTGGACTTATCATTGTTGACAGAGTGGTTGGTTTAAGTCATGAAATTGACCTTAGGCTAGGCTAGGTTTCCAGATAAATTTAGGTTAAAAGTCAGGTCTAATTATATAAATAATGATTAATGGTGGTGTAATTTCTTTATGCTTGAACATGGCAATACACGGTTATTTATGCTTAGTCCTAAAAAGTTCCCAAACTGACGACGACCATCATCACGATCATGATCATGATCGACATTACACGTCATTGACCCGCAGCCGAACTCACCTTTAATAAACTACAAAGTGAAGCACATATCCGTGTATTCAGAAGACGAATTTGCTTATGATATACTCGTGTGGCCAGAATTAATTTTGTAATATATTCCATGATAGCTGACATGCTATCGATCGAGACAATCATTCATGCATTAATTGGTACATCATGACCATGTCCTGACATGGCGACAGTGTAGTCTGTAGGACTGTCCACGTCCGCTCACAAATGGCACAGCGTCAAATCTTACACGTGGAAAACTAGCCAGATACTTGGATTATCTGGACAGTCAAACATAATGGTTTTCCATAACTAACGATATGTCAATTATGATCTAAACATCCAGCAAATCACGATGGACAGTAGAACAACTTTTATTTCGTGTCAATTTTTCTTCGTAAAAAAATCCCGGGTAAACTTATCTAGCGGTGCCGCCCCGTAACAAGAATAACCATCCAGCTGTTTTGAATTTGCCATAAAACTTGCGGATTGTATCAAAGCTGCGCTGTGATTGGCCAAATGTTGTTGTCAACCGTATGACGTATTGGGAAATACCTGTACTCGAGAAGATCTTCCATTTTTGGATAGGTCGAGCTATATGTTGCAAAAAAAAAGAATGCTGCATTGGAAACTGATTTTAGGGGGAATTTCTGGCAGAAATCCTTAGAAATAAAGTTTTGATACAGTTATGAATGAGGTTGCCAAAACCTGCACTAAGGTTTTTTGTGTGGGTGATTGTTTTGGATCGTCGGTATTGTTTTTTGTTTTCGGAATTTTCCCTCGGGGGGCTGACGCCCCCTCGGGAAAATTCCTTGAACCAAAATACCTCCGACCAAAAACAATCACCCAAAACATTAGCGCGCGGTTTTTAACCTCTTAACTGTGACGGGATGTTGGAACCCTGTACAAAATTTAGATTAGAGATCACTAACTGCCTATAGGATTCATATAGAGGGTCACATAACTTCATACCAAAGGTGTTAAACCTTTTCTTGTAGGGTGTGGTGTGGTGGGGGGGGGGGACAAACTCCATTAAATATGCTGGGAACTATATGCTGGGGAAACTCACCTTATATACAAAAGGTCATTGCACGATAAATTTTCCTCGGGGTTGGTTTTAAACTGGAGAAAGTTACAAGAGAAACCATTAGGGGTCTGTGGAATATGGTGGTTGGAATATGCGTAATTTGGAATATCAAAATTTGTTCTCTAATTAAAAGGATATCTGGAATATCAGAACAATGCGTTCTACTAGGAAAGAATCGTTAGAGCAATCGGTTTGATCCCTTGGAGATTGCATTTCTTTCTGAACTAAAATGTAAAATCTGAAAAATGTGGTAGACAGTACAGTGGTCATCAAATACTTGTATTTTTTTATCAGGTCTATTAAAATGGCATGGTATTATTTAACTACAATAGATCTCCAATAATGCTATTTTACGGGGTAATGATCATATAAGATGCAATAACAGAGTTCTGTTTGTTAGATGAATACAAAGCATGGTGGAATGATTTTGATTTGACATTCACATAAGAAAAACTATTCCCCAATTTAAGCGAATTGGTGAATATATTAAAAGGTACGTACAACTTACACAAGGTATTAAGGAAGTCATGCAAGTCCAACCCGTCGTACAAGAAAAAGAATAAGAATCGAGACCTGAGTGATTTGAAAAAAGTATAAATAATATTTTAGGTTCAGTTTTGAGAAAAGCTTGTATATGTTTCTTGGCGCAATTCGAAAGGAAATCTATGAGATTGTTGAATCTAACCAAAACAAAAACCTTTGGCCTTAGTTATGGAAAAAATTGAATATGGAAAACATTGTGATAACTTCTTAATGTTCAAAACAGAGAGACATGGTTCAAAACAGTAAGATTCTTCCATTCATTCTTTTATTATATAGTCTCATACATGTAAGGAGTAATCTCTACGAATGAAACTTTCGGGAACAGATGGGATTGTAACTTTGTAAATATATGAAGATATGGACCATTTGTGTATTGTGTTCTAAAATATCTTATTTTTGAATCAGTTAAAGGATTGTATATATCCTTGTGAACTTTTTCCTTGGAAGTAAGTTTAGACAAAACGGTTGGAACATCGAAGAAATAATGCGATAAGATAATTTAATAATTTTGAATCTATTCGGTCCATAACATGAAGAATGATATAAAATGAAACAAAATCACGTTTTCCTGTTTTTAATTGTTTCAATTAGAGATTAAAAAATTAGTCCAACTGCAGGAAAAAAACAAAGAAGAAGGAAGAACATGAACATTTGTGGAAACGTACACAAAACTTACTTGAAATTTTTGAAAGTAATACTTAAATATAGTGTTGATATTTTGAATGTTAAGGAAATATATGAAAATAATCAATCGGACGCTATCTCTTTGAGGGATTAAAGAAAACCAAATAGAATAGTTTTACAGGGATGGTGTCAGCACTTAGAAGATCTCGAATTCATTTTACTTGGTCAAAAGGTTAGAACATACTGTATCTGTTTGTCTTAGTTTACTGAAATTGAGGTATTGTGATCTCATTTTTGGATGTATGTGCTCAGCTTGTTGCAAAATAAAAATGGAATGATAAATAGCATTTTAAATGGCCCACATATTGTTCTTTTCACTTACTTATGGAATAACAGTAATTCTGATTATTTGAGATTGCTATTGGCTTTTAAATGATGTAAGTCCCTTGAAAGAAAGAACTCATAGAGGCAACCAGATCCAGGCATTATAGTCTATAATTTTACTTTAAGATAAATAAAATCATACTTCATAACATATACGCTCTTTGTATTATCAACACGAGAAATGGAAATAATGTAGTAAAGAACCTTGTAAGTATTTGACTGCTCAAAAAGTACTTTTCTGGTGCAGGCGAACTACTAGTATTGCAATAATTCAAAACTAATACCTCACCTTTGACTTTTCAGTGATTTAAATGTGTGATTTTGGTAGCCATTTTAAATTTTTGACCCTTTGCACTCCAAGCCAGAACAGAAAGTAACTGACATACCAAAATATAGTCTTGTAAGAAAGTAAGAAAGTAATATCACAACACTTACTAAAATAGGTAGGTGAAGTGACTTTTTTACAATCTGGTTTAGGCCTATACAATAGGTCTATGGTATTTAGTGGCCATTTTGACTTTGATCAAATTTAACCCTTGGGCTAAACTTCTAAGATGAGAAGTTTGATAATAATATACTCACCAATATACTCAAATCAAGGAGAGAGACAGTATGTTGTTAATAACATGAATTATTTGGGAATTGTACGCCTAAAATTAAGTTGTTAAGTTTTGTTAGATATTTTGGCGGCCATCTTAATTGTGTCCAATTTTACACCCATTGAGGCTAGATTTTGTGATTAATAATTAGTGTTTAATATACTCATTTGCAAAAGTTGTGTAGAAGAGTAAGTTTTGCTGTTTTTAAATTTGGATAAAATTAAGAATTTATAGAGTTTGGACATAATTTTAGGGGTATTTTGGCGGCCCATTTGAAATTTCTGAATTTTGACCCCTGTGCACCCAAAAGACAGCAAAGCAACCGGCATTTTTGTGATCAGCATAAAAAATCAGTCTAGAAACAATGTTTCAAATGCTTCTACTAAAAAATGCCTCATGAAGTTTCTTTTCATGAATTCCGTCTTGTCTATTTGGGATGAAGATTGGTACTCTGTATCAACATCTTGTAATTACGAGTACAATGGCTAATTTTGACTATGGGTTAAATAGGTTTGCATATTTGGGTGCAAACACTTCTGTAGTACTCTTTCTTGCATACACCAACCCTATTTGTTGACACTTTATAAACAGATGACAGCATGGACCCAGGAATGGTTGATACACTGAACCCTGGTTTGGCCGGTAAGTTATCGTTATCCCAAGTATTATTTTTAGTTTGCTTTACGTCTCTAGAGGAAAATGCCTAGCAACCTGTCGATCACTGAAAAAAAGGAGGGAGCGGTATGTTAGATCTAGGAGCACTTTCCCCGTAAACACACTCCGTGATTTTTGAGAAGTGGCAAAAAATGTCGTTTAGGGATTAAAGGAATATAGTGCATAGATGATATGACAGGGGAGGGAAGCAATTGTCGCTTTAACACATAAACATGAAATCTTGACACATGAAAGTATAGTTTGTTATCAAACAATACTTTTCACCCCTGCGGGTTCGGGGTTTAGAATAGGCCCGATGTATCCCTTACATGTCGTAAGAAGCGACTGTAAGGGACAACTCATCTGTTATTTGAACAGACGAGTTGTAATTAAATTTAAGGCTTGTAGTATTATAAGATTGTATTATTATAAGATTAGATTTAGTGTATTTGAAAGTGTTTAAATGATTATTATGTCTGTAAAATGTATTTTCTTGTTTGTGTTAGATAATTATAACTTGCATAGGTATAGTGTTTTTAGCTTAAAATCAGTATCATGAAAATAACTGAAGTGTAATGCTCAATGTTTATAAATGTTTATTACAACAAAACGAGAAATCTGTTTTCATCTCAAACTTTGGAATTGAGCATTTTAGATGGCCATCTTTAGTTGTAGTTGACATTTTAATTAATATACACAAAAAGTAAAAGCGTTGCGTCTCATGCGTTTTAGGGGAAAGTATTAGCTTTCTTATGTGTGTTGTACAAATGTCTGTTTATTCAAGAGATACAGGGTGAGTAAAAAAAAACTTGACCCTGATTGTGTCCGCCATTTTGATTTTTTAAATAATATATATCTAACATATGTGGTATCTGCGGAAAGCTTATTTCATTATCTTTAATTTGCTGCAAACATCTTTCCAATCGGTTAAGTATAGACCGAGCTATAGTCTTTCGAAGCAAGAATCTGCATAATAGCCCGATTTTCTTCTGGACACTGATTCACTTAGCGGAACGGCCTGGCATTTAAATGTGGAATCCGTGGACAGAGAAGAAAACCGACGACTTGATTCAAATACGACTGTAGCTCGGTCTATTATACCTAACCGTTGTGAACGATCTTTGCAGTAAAATTAAAGACAGCAATGAACCAAGCTTTCAGCTGATATATCAAATATGTTAGATATAGTTACTTAAAAATTCAAATGGGCGGCCACACACTCAGGGTCAAGTTTTGTGGACTCACCGCGTATGAAAAAATAACAACAATTAGGTATTACAAGAAAAACGAACTCACTCACTTGTCACTTTTATATTTAACAGAATTCAAGTTGCTTCTACCAGGAATGTGGGCCGAATAGTGCCTTACAAGTACTTTGCAAAATCAGAAGCCGTGCTTGAAGGACCAATATAGAATGCAAGATTGGCCAATCATCCTCAATCGAGCCGAACAGTGTCATCAGATGCGGTGTTTACTATCCGCCACAATGCAGGAAATGTATCAGAAGGACTATCCCACAGTCGCGCCCTCTGTGAGAGAGTGTATTCTACTTGTAATATCTCCAATACTTTTGGATACCTCGGGACAATTGTTTAAGTGACGTTTACTCCGACTCTTTGCATCCTTTTGATTGGGTTTGATGTAACCTATACTGGATAAATCTGAAGGGTTAATTAAGACTAATTACGTCGTGCAATCAGACATCTCTTGGAAATAGCGGTCCCAAGTGATGTCTCTACCGCGTTCGGTTCATTTTCTGAAGCAGAATTTAAAAAAAAAAAAAAAAGTTATGGCAAATATTCAGGAAGGGACAGTAATTGATGAAAGGTAAAAGCTTCCGATTTTTTACAAAATATATTATTAAAAGCATATACTATTCTTTAGAAATGCACCTCAGAAGTTTCATGATTGCTGGAAAAGTGGATACCATTGCAAATCAATAAACGTCTCCTGAAAAAAACATGCCTGAAGTAACGTTAAGGCATTCGAGCGACTGCGTTGCCAACCGGATTCCCTTGTGATTGAACGTGATGTTATGTAAACTTTTCATTTTGCGGGTAAAGGGAGAATATTTCTTTGGTTACTTTTGCTACAAAAAAAATTGGTCGTTTTATATTCACTTTGAAAATGTTACGTATCCTTGGTATGAAAAATGATTTATACTTTAATTAACTGAGGACAGGGAAACCAGGGGCACGGCGAGGGTGCAAATTTTTCATCAAACATTATTTGTAAACTAAAATTTGGCTATTGCATATTTTAAATGTAACCTTTCCACCCGCATTATCTATGACAGCAGAATGAAATTTGGTGATAGCGATATAAAAAGATGGAGGTTCTTTTTAGTGAGAGCAGAAAAAGGGGGTCTGTTAACAAGCAACTCGCCGATAGATAAGTGCTTGAAAATGCTTAGTAAATAAAAACTTTTTAGGTTGTCGGAACCTTTTCTGATTCATAAACTATAATTAGGGACAGCATTAGACGATCCATTCCACGCCCTACTACGTTTCTGTCATTCAGCATGGTGGCTGGTGCGGTGGATTATTGCGTATTGAATATTTAAAGTGGCATAAACAAATCCCACCGAAGCGTATGTAAAAATATGGTTTGCCACAATATTCTCCCGCGTCAAATTACGTAAGAAGCACAATAATGGTTGCCTAGCCCAGTCCGGTGAGGTGCTACAATAGGGTTCGAAAAAAGGCATTCTGTCTTGATTTTATCGCAAAAGGAATCGCAAAACCTTACAGGACGCCTATTGCGTCTTTATTATGTTATGAAGGAAGGACCGACATTGTAAACTGTTCCTATTATTGATAAAACTAACGCAAAGCTACCGGTGCAAGGGCGATTTAAATGGAAGAGGAGTGAACAGACTACACTGTTTATCTTGATTGAATGCCAGTGGACCCACAATGGTAAAAAAAAACTGGTAAAAAAACAGGGATTTACTGGCAGCTGGTACTCACAAACGTGGGAACGTAAAATAACTGGAGCGTAAAAATACGAATACCATTGCAGGAAACGTAAAATATACGGCTAAAATCTCAGATTAAAACGTTATTGGGGTTTTTCACTTGTTTAACAATATTAAGAATAAAAATGTTATTAACAATCTTCTGACCAATGTTACGTTGTAGCTAGGGTATAACAAAAACAAAGTATTTACTTTACACATGGTTGTAAAAAAAGTTATAGTTCAGGCAAATAATTTTGAGATAAAGGAAATAAACAAAGGAAAACGTTGAAGGGAAATTAAAAAAATTAACAGCCTGCTCAGTTTATACACCTTTGTTTTTATATGGTAATGATCATGGAATGTACACATTCTTTATGTCACCAATGACGTAATATCATATGAGTAAACTTAATACATGTACCTAATAGATTCGAACCTGCGCCTTAAGATTACAAGTCATAAAACCTATCAACTACAGAAATGACTTTACTGTTAGCAGATGCTAAAATTAAATA
>JAMKCH010075007.1:0-15996 GCA_023653785.1 Ophioderma brevispina
AATCTGTAGAATTACCTTTTCCAACTGGAAAAATCAACAGAAAAGGAATAAAACAGCAGTGTTTTAAAGTTTGGTTCCACCCTTGAAATATGTATTGCAATAGAGTCCGTTGGACAATAATGACTAAAATATCCAATATTTGTCTTTATAGGAAGCTTTTTATCTTTTTAATTTTTGCAGGGTAAATGTTAGATAACCCTACACTTTTAACAAACAGATAGAAATTCTGATTTTTGATGATTTTTTTTTATTTCTGATTTACAATCACTGATAGTGCCTTTTTAACCAAAGGTCAGCTAAATTATGTTCAAACTGAATAGGCAATTGAATCTTTAATGGAAACCTCTTCAAAGGAGAGCAAGTGCTGACATGTACTGTCAGCTTTATAATGAGCAATACAAGAAAAAGGGTACTTGTAGATAAATTTAGTATCATGAATTTCTTAAAACCACAATCAGTCTCTATTTTCAATTTTTTTTCACTTTTGTTTCAGCTTGAGAGCATAGCATTATGTCATTTTTTTGTGGGGCCCGCCAGCCTATAGGCTGGGCATGACCACTTAGCAATCCGTTGTGCGTAGTGTATGTGGATGTGTGTGTGGATGTGTGAGTTTGTGTGTGATGTGGTGTGTCACAATTGTTAAGTTTTTTTTTAAATTCACCTCACTTGAAAAGTTTACTTCAAGGGAACCACACTTTGGTCATAGGTTGCACAATGGGATCCGTCAAGGTTGATGAGGTGTCAAGGTCATGTTGAAAAGGTCAAAGGTCGTATGTGATGTCCCAAGTTGAAAAATGGGGCTAAAATGTAAATTCATTAAATTGAAACTTGAAGTTCATTGGAAACCAACTTTTTCATAGGTGCAACCATCTATCCCCCTACTTTTTGATGAGGTCAACGGTCACTTGCCAGGGTCAGCAAGGTCATGGGGGGGCGGCCCACATCTTATATTCTTTTATTAGAGAGTGCAAAAGCCGATAACCGCGAAATTCTAGTTACCATTGGGCCTAAAGAAAATGTTGTGTTGGCCCTTTCCTCACCTACCTGTCCAGAACATAAAAAATAAAACATAGAAAGCCCCCAATTTTTCCAATGGATGGGTGTTTTTTTTTTAGAAAAAGTGAAAAATGCACCAAATTGCTATTTTTTGGATATTTACAAAATCATTAAGCAATATTTTGCAGCCGACTCACCCCCCCTCCCTTCAATTTTCCCACTAACGGACACCACATTTTTTTTTTTGGCCTTATTACCAAACCTTTCTGTCTGAAAACTGAAATTTGAATCTTTATGGAGCTGCTGTGTCAAGAGAATCATTCTGTAAAAAAAAAGTATGATTCAGAAGGTGTTTTTGAACCAATCCCATAATTCATTTCAATGTGCCTATACTGAAATGTACAAAACACATGTCAGTATTTAAGAATAAAGTGTTCAAGCGTTAGAGGACCACAAAAACATTTCATGATCATGCTAAAATTCCCACTAGTTAACTAATGCATTGGGGCTAAAATGAGGGTAAAATAAGGTCAGAGTTTTTATGTGTTAAGAATAGGATTTTGGGTTCCAAAACTGCTCTGGTGCATTGTTGTGATTGGACTCAATACACCCACTGGGTATGATTAAACACACTCAGTAATGCTAACCTTAAACCTTCCTACACTTTAAGCCTACCATAACCCTAAACCACAACCCAAAACTTTGCTGTCACAGCCCTTACCCTAATCCTTATCCCTAAAACATATACAAATTCAGGCCAGGAGCAGCCTCATAAGCACCATTTCAAGGGGGGGGAGGAGTATCTGTTTCTTGACACAATTTGGTATTTTTTGTGTTCAGGCCCGTCTCCATGGGGGGTGTGTGGGGGTGGAACACCCCCCCAGCGATCCTCAAAAAGAGAAAAAGAAAAAGGGAAGAGAGAGAAGGAAAAGAGAAGCGAAAAGAAATAGGAAATGAGAGAGTAAAAGAAAGAGAGAAAGGGGAAGTAAGAATGAACAAAGGAGAACGACCTTTAGAACGCATGAGATTGAAACCCAGACTTAAAATCCAAATATCACAAATATGGGCTCCCTCAATCCAATTATTTTGTTCCAAGCCTAAAACCACAACGGTAATCAGAATTGTTAATGTGCACAACAGGACTTGATCCAAAATGTGTAAAAACCATTTGAGAAAACACGAGTGTGAGCCATTGGCCAGTCCCAAGTTTGGTCCTAAAACCGGTATAAGGGGAATTTTCCCCTCGGGGAGCTGAATTGGTCAAGAAAAATTGGTAGGGCTCTATTCCCTAGCCCAGCACCATAACTAAATAATTATAGGTCTAACTGCTGTCATTTGAAATTAATTACTATGACTAGACATTGGCGCTAGCTATAATGTTATAGTTTCCCTTCGGCGGTACAAGCTATACTGCCCGTGAGCAATGTAGAAAACCAGTCTTTCTTTGAATTGGTTACCATTTACCCCCTCAAAAGTAGTAATGTTGAAGGTTCTGATAGCTGAAATCCCGAGCTTCCGGGGGTTCGCCCCCTGGACCCCCCAAAGACTCTGCTCCTGCACCACAACCGCATTAAAGACATTGGCGCTCGCTATATGCAATTCCCTCGTTGGCAGACAAGCTTATACCCTGTATACATGACAAATTTAGAAACCAGTCTTTACTCGGTCTTTACTTTGAATTGGTTACTATTTTACCCTCAAACGTGGTAATTCTGAAGGTTCTGAATAGCTTTAATCCAAGAGCTTCCGGGGGCTCCCGCCCCCTGGCCCCGGCTTGGTGCTCTGCCACTGCAACCCCCCCCAGGGGCCCTAAACGCGGGCCCGAAAAGAAAGAGGAAAAAACAACAAAAAAAAAGAAAAAAAAAAAGATGTATAATCCTGGGGCCACCCGTTCAGGGCGTTCCGGTTTGCGCCCCGTTTGTATAAGGCCACTTGGCGGTGTGCATGTGCAAAGCGATCAAGAAAAAATGTATATAAGAGCATCATCCTTAGACAATTTTCAACGGCCCTTAAGTGTGCCCGAACCGTGCGCCGTTAGTTGTATTGTTTTAGTCGCGGGTCACTACGCTTCAAAGGACTCTTACTGCATCAATAACATTTCTTCACTTTACACACCCCCCCTTACAACTTCTAGCGACGGCCCTGTTTGTGTGTGTGGTGTAAACTTTTGTTTGGGTACGCTCACAATGTTTTTCTCGTCCATTTCAAAAATCTGGAAGCCCAAGGAGGGGGATGGGCATAAATGTACATTTTACAGATTTAATTTTCAAAATAACATATGAACCAGCCACATCCAGTATGCTTTCTTTAGTGTAGCAATCATAAATAAGTTGTCATAAGAAAAATTGTGTTAAACTAATTTCTGATGACAGTCTACCACTTGCCGACCAATGGCCAATTTTTTCATGGAAACAATTCTGTTAAGGTAAGGGTGTCACACCCCGCACACCCCAGTAATGGCCATGAACCCATGATAACATAACGATAACTTTGGGGCACAGCGATAGAGAGGGATCCTCACTATTTTTCGTCTGGCTGGCCTCCAGAGAGTCCAGCTTAGATATCAGATTGGAAAATGACCCTTTGACACGTACTACGAAAATATTTTTACAATTAACAGCAGCAAAGTAGTCGCTGAAAATTCATTTAACCAACAATTGATTTAATCAGTGTTATTTGCGACTTTCATTCACATAGTTATGGGTTTGTAACTGTTTATATTTATTCATTATAAGCTGTTCCAGATTTATTAATTATATTCAGAATTATTATTCATACTTATTAGGGATGAGCAAGACACATATATTCAAGTGTATTCTTGCTCCCATTTTGTTTAGAATCTTGTATTTTGCTGTACGCATTCAGGGAGCCAGAGATTCCCAGAAAAACTGATCCGCCCCAACCTATCGATGACAAACACGCCTTTAGATCTATGTCTCTCTTTGTTTCCGGACCATTGTGAATTGCTTACGCCTGTGAAATTCTTTGATTTGTGTGTCCTTTATTCATACAAAATAATATTTTGCGTATCAAAAACATGCAATTATACATTAAGGGAAGTTTTAAAAAAACCGTAAGCCAACCTTCATGTTGCTCACTGTATTTATAGGTCTAATTTCCTGCTACAAGTTTTCTTTCAATCTCATACCAAAGCACCCTGCATCGGAGGCCAGCATATTTTTTTCCAAATACCTTGTGTTTAACTGCCCATGTTTAAAAAATATTTTTTCAGCTAGTCACTTATACGGGTCTACGACAACAATTTTCCAATTCTCCAATACAACATGCAAAAAAAAAGATCCATTTCAACCAAAATTGAGAAAGGTGTTCCTTTAATACATTGTGAAAAAAATTCACAACCCTTTTGACAGTTTTGTTAGTTGATGAACTATTACCTTTGTAAAAAATAATAGGTTTTCTTCTACACTTGGATACCCCATAATTGTGAAATATGTGGGGGGGTGGTGCTGGAGTGGTGGGGAGGCGTATGGTTGGTCCTCTAACGGGGAGGTCGGGGGGGGGGGTGGGGTGGGGGGGGGGGGGTTCGACACGCCAGCCGGCGTGCAAATGGATTTCGGAGATACCTTTAATTTGCTAATGTATTAAATTGACCTCCACGAAACATCTCTCAAAGAACTTCTCAAAACAAGAGACATTGTAATCTCATTTTAAAATGATCCCCAGCCTCTATTACATAAAGGCTCGCCCTCTTTCCTCTATTTCCTCATTTCATCATCGCGTCGCTTCTATTTTTTCAAAAACAAATTGCTTTTAGTTTCATTTCATAATAGTTCAATAACAAATTAGTATCCATATAATTTAGACTACCTTCACATTAGAAGGATTTCTTTTCGGGTTATTTGGTCTTCTTTCGGGATCTCTCCGTCTTGTTGCAGAATTTAAAGCGCCAAGCCCGGCGAATATCAGCAATGCCACACATCCACAGCTCGGCCATTTTTGCGACAAGAAACTGACTGGTTGTTGATATTAACCTTCCTCTTATGATATGAAATCGGAACATAATCTACAGAAGCGTAACAACTTGGAATTCCGCAAAATAACATAGCCAACCAATCCAGTGAATACCGAAGTCCCACAAATCCAGGGTGACGGGCTTATTAGACAGCTGGTGTGACAACCCTGCGCTCTGATTGGTTAGTTCTCGGCTATACCCCAGGCAGAGCAGGGCGGCGGCCTTTTGATCCAAACGAATGCAAAAGCATGCACAATTCTCCAATCGTAGCTGAATTTCCTAATACAATGCTCAGTCCAATCCGAATACCACACGAACCTTGTGCATATCATTATTTTTGGACCATTTCAGCTCCCAATGGTTTTGGAAATTTGTGTCCTTTTCTTTTGGAAAACAACTTTGTGAGCATAGTTTCTACAAGACTAATCTTTGTAGGTTTGTAGGAAAGCAGGAAAGCATTAAAATAAGACTATTTGACGTGTCCACGAATCTTGATTTGTGGATAGATAGTAAATCGTTATTTTGTAGTGAATGTTAAGATAATTGAAGAAAAAATATTGCAAAAATCATTTATAAGTAAGTTTAAAATGGTGAGTTGCATATGAAATAGAGATATAAGCGATTCCCCCAAACATTATTCTTTACATCATTCTGAACGGGCGCTGAACTTTTTACGGGAGCTGACTATTTTTGGTAATGACACAACCTCACAAAGAGTACTTGGTTTGTTTCTTTCGTATTTTTTCTTTGCGAGAAAAGTATGGTGCTGTGGTTGATTTGAAACCAACAGAAAACCTCTCATTAGTATCTTTTTTGTGTACTGAATTTAAAAAAAGACTTACATATTTTTATGAGAAAATGACTGATTTCAAAACCAATTCTCCTTAATCCTACGGTCAAGTGTTCTATTTTCTTGTGGAAGAGTGTGGGTGAGGGGATTGATTTAAGCAAAATGAAAAACCATATGGTTACTTTTTTGCTATGAATAATTGAAAAGTCTGCGGAATGTCGTCATGTGATTGTGCGCAATACCTGCTAATAACCCGGGAGTAGCAGACCGATTTGTGAGCACAGCTCGAGTAAAAAAGCTTGAGTGATACTAAATATGTATACATCCTGACTCAAACTATTCCTTCTTTAATCTATAGCTCCACCAATAATTTTGCACCATTTGTAGCCAAATCGGAGCACCTATACATTTGACCCCTGAACAACTGAAATTGACGCCTTTTTATTGATTTTTGCAGTTTTTACCTATAACTATGAAACTTTAGGCTGTAGATAAAAAATTGCCTATCTTTGTGCATTTACTCATTGATGAAGTCAATAAAAATGAATTTGGAAGCTAAGTATCAAGGTGTTGGTAGGAATTTGCGTTTTCATATACTTCAGACCATACAACCCTCTCCCAGGTTTTCTGTACTCTCATGTTCTCTTCTAACAAACAACAGTTGTCGAATGTTATTCACTTATCTTACGCCAGAACTTACTGATCATAATTCGTCACCATTTCTCAACTGTTTTCGTATCTTTTGGATTTGCTTATGACGTTAGTCCCTTTTTAAAGAATTTCATATTGTTCAACGTGAATAACTTATGTTTAACTAAACTCTTCACCGTTTTCACTCAACCAGAAAGTGGCACCAACTCGATTTTTGTGTTCTTCAGTAAACTGGAGTTATCTCTCATTGATACAGCAAATGAGATGAAACAAAAATCCTGGAAAGCCTGGTCTTTTTCTCTTTTAAATGTGATATACAATACGACTTACTTATATCAGTATATTAAGGTGTGTGGCAATCATGATTTAAAATGGGTCAGAAAGAATTTCTTAAAAATTTGATATTAGTATATACCCCCCCCCCCTCATTTGTGCTGATGACAATCTGAAATAACAAATAGGGCTTACCATATTCGTTTTTGAGAAAAAAATTTTCAAAAGTACATTTTTGCTCAAAATTTCACATTATTTACCACGCAACTCTATGGGAAATGTGATGCACCGATACTAACGTGTCAGCCCCCAAAAATATAACAAAGGGGCCGAACGGTTTTTCTGATTTTCAAATAGATGGTTTAGGTACTAGTTGCATATTTGCAAAAACTCGAAATAAAAATATGTCACCATATTAGTTTTCCCGAAAACCGCCGAAAACGGACATTTGAGAGGAATTTTGATATTCCCGTCTTCCACTAAGTCGCTGCGTCTCGCGTTATTTTACGGCCTAATATGTCAGCAGCAGGGCCGGTAGTCCCCCGCGCGCGTGGAATGTTTTTTGAAGCCGAGTTGAAAAACAAAATGGCTGACAGCGTGCGGATTTTCATGCGCCCTAAATAACGACGGCGCTCCGCAAATTTTAATCGCTGGCGTCCTTGAGGCAAATACACCTTTTTAACGTAATATTGTTTTTGTTTCTGTTATTGTTTGTCTGTCTGTGTTTCACATTTTGTACAAAACAAACAAACAAGTTTTGTTGAAGTTATTCTTTTCGCGCGCTTTTTCTTTCCCCTTTAATTTTGGTTCTTACTGGTTCTTGAGGATTTACACGTCTTTAAAGATCTGCATTTCAAAAATAGACCTGTACAGACAAAGAATAACACTCAACAAAGAAATACAACTGAAATACAAAAAATGATTCGTTTAAATCGAGTCGAATTGAAATCAAACTTGTGAAAATAGTTACCTTGAATCAGGTCAGTAAAAACAAAAAAATCATAACAAATGTGAAAAAAATAAAGCAATAATACAACTAAATATTTATTGCTTCTCAGAAATAATCACCCTTTTCGCTTTGCCGTTTTCCATCCTACTGAGCAGAAAACTAACAGAACTTTAGAAAAAAATTTTTCTTTCTTCTCTTTTTACTGATTTTTTGTCAACTTACAATTAGTTAAAAAAGACACCAAAAGAGAGAGGAAGAGAGGAAGAAATTAAGATGATGAAAAACCGCGAAATGAGTAAAAAAGAGCAGAGAAGAGAAGAAGGATAAATAATAATTACAAAAATACAAGTTAAAGCTGAACAATCCTATGCATGATCAATATAGATCTGACTCAACACCATATAATTTTTTGGAAGAAAAGAAAGAAAGCAAGAAGAAGAAGAAAACTGCAAAGAAAGAAACTAAAAGGAAAACTACAAAGAACGAAAATTAGAAAGAAAACAAAGAAAAGAATAACACTAAATACAAGAAAAAATGAAATGTAAAGAAAAGAGATTTTAAAACTAGAAGAAAAAAGAAGAAAACTAAAGAGAAAAGAAAACTAAAAAGAAGGAAAGACACACCAAAAAGAAAAATGGAAAAAGAAAAGTTTTTAATTATTTTAAAATAAACTAAAAGAACATAAACTAAAAAGAATGATAGCAAAAAACAACGAAAATGCAATGCATGAGAGAATCTGAAGATAGTAAAGAAAAAGAATTAAATTGCAATTTCTTTTTATTTTATTTTATTATGTCGATGTCGAGGTCAAGCGAAACTGAAAGCAAACTGTTGGCATGAAAATAAGAACAACAATTCGAGAACATCAAAATCGCCGCATTCATAAACGTCGCGCTACTTTTACGCTGGCCCATTTGGTCGCGAATCGCCCGCGCTGTCACGCATACCCCACATTTACCCCAAATCGCTCTAGGATGCCGGGAAATACCCTGCTCCGCGCAGGTGCGTAAACAACTACGCACTACTTCACATTCGAACGGGCTGTCGCCACCTATTCTTGTAAATATAGCTCGTTGTCACGCAGCAAAAACAAAATTGGTGCGTGAAAGGTGAGACGCTTAATTACCAGGCGGGCGTTCCTTAGAAAAGTCCTAGCAACGGACTGAAGGCATAATACAAGGGATATTTTACGCACAATCTCAGCTAACTACGGTCTAGTTAGAAGTTTAGAAATTGGAAATAAGCGCAGAAATTAATTGCAGTTTCCCCCATATTTTCCACCTATGATGAAACGACGCGGACAGAACTCAGAAAGGCCATCTGCAGTATAACAATGAGCTCAAGGGCAAGCCCCATTTTTCTATGTGCCCCCTTTCGAAATGCAGGTCTAGCAGATGTTACCGAGTTCGAGATATATAACATAGCCTAATTATTCAATATAGCATATGAACTCACAAAGAATCGACTCGTTTGCCTTTATTTTACGTTTTATAGCGTAATCATTGTCTTTAATTACATGGTAATTTCATTGTCTTGTCCTCTCTATATTTCTTGGATTAAAAATGTAGGCAATCCTGAATTTAGATTAAAATTGATTATCTATTAATTATATTTCATTGAATTTTATTTACTTGCCAGTATCCAAAGAACTTAGTCTTGCTTACCTCTTAGTCCAGACTAAGTCCATCTAGAAAGACGCCTTTAAAATTTTTTTAAACAGAATATGAAAGAGAAACAATTTGAAATCGTAAGTTCTCAGCTTTGATGTCTACTGTACTTTTCTCTTTGTATTTTCAGCAGAAAAAGCTACTGTAGGACTTAGGATTTATGATACCTTCCCCCCTTGGTCCTGGCAATACCACTGTAGGACTTAGTCCTGGACTAAAGTTAGGCCATGGACTAATTCTTTGTGAATACCGGCCATTTTATCTAAACTTGGATTGTCCTTAATATAGCATCCATTAGATTAATTTTTAATCTAAGACATTTAGAGTCGGAGTTTCAGCACTCACTGATCTCTGATACGATCGGAGTTCTAACCTTGTAGCAGGCGAATTTCTAGAAGAAAAGAAACTGGCCTCTGGTATTCCGATTCCGAGATACCACCATATGGCTGTGAATTTGCTCATGTTAAGAAGGTAACTTCGCCGCATTTTCTTTAAAGCCTGCACTTGGGCATAGTTCTACACGAAGTTATGGACGCGTTACAAATTCGCGTAACACAGAGTGGGAAATCGCTCATGAATATCTGCGCCGCTAAACTCGCACAAACGAATGCATCTCTCGCTCATCTCGAGTTTCCTAAAATCGGCTTGCGGCGTCTCCTTATAGAAACCAATCATAATGCAACACCTAATATATAATTTGAAACAGATCGGTTTTTTAGTGTACCATTTTTTTTAGACAGGCTGTATAAGATTTAATTTTTAATCTACAATGGATCTGGTTCCATAATCACCAGATTTTGGGATTTATTTTAAATCCTTGTAATGTAGAGTGGTATACGAGAGACCGTTACTTGATTTAAAGACTTGTTCAGTCGTTAAATAAATGGCAAAAAGCAGTGGGAGAGGTTATCTGCCCTTGACGACTCCGATGATGTCCTTATATAGAAAAACACCGGCAAATAAAACGTTCGCAGTATAAGGCTTACTTTCAGGATATAGTAATGAGGCCCCATATTTAAAAGTACGTCCAAAGTCCCCTTGTGCTATGGAGAAATAAGGGTAAAGTTTGTAAATTCTAAAATGTCCCATTGGCGTTCAAATGTTTAGCGAACGTTTGTGTCATGTCATAAGGATTGAAAAGTATAGTTTGCCCTATCTGCGATTTACGGATTTGTGGAAATCTGTTGAAGGTCACACGGGGGGGGGGGGCTCAGAATGCTCCTATCCTTTCCAAAAGTGTTCAAATTGTTTGTCTCCTTGTGTTATAACTGCAAAGATATATTTTATTAATTCTTTGGCATAGGTTTCTATCAGCTAGGTTATATGGGATTTCACACAGTCAGCTGAATTTTGAAGATGTAATAGTGTGAGTGAGCATTATTTGCCAGTACCGTACAACATTTACGAGTAATTTGGATTAGTTTAATGAAGGACTGTTTGAAAATTGTTACGCCCACGATGACCTTGAACACTTGTTTGTCCTTTATGGCCTGAAAAATTGAAGTTCAAATTAGACAAACTATTCATTTCTATTCAGTGTGACTAGAAAATACTACCCTAGTCCATTAAGCTCATACTTAATCATTTTAAAAAAATTTTACCCCTGTAGCACTTTACCCTCCCCCCCCCCATTCCATAATTAGTCACGAGGGGACTCCTTGGGAACTTTTTGATAATTGTTCCTCACAGGGCATTAAGAAACGCATCCTGAAAAAAAAGCAGCTATACTATTTATCTATTCCGGCTTTCTGGCTACATAGACCTAAAGTTCCTGGACTAAAACTTAAAACAAATTGGCCTGGCAAATCGGAGAGTTTACCAAGGTTGGATTTGACGCAAGACTTTGCATTTGATATATTAATAAATAACACAGAGTAACTTTTCCATTAATACTCATAAAAATTATTCTGTTCCAAAGTTTAATTCTATTTACTCGGTCAATGCTTTTCTATAAGCTATAAATGCCCGCGGGAGTAACCAATGTTTTTTGGCCGAGGTCCCTAGGACGTCGGCTATAGAAACCACTACGCTCGATTCTGCATTGAAGACTATGTCTTCATAGATTTAGCTCTATGTCATTACGCAGATTTTCATTCCAATGTTTTTCTCTTGTTGAAAGATCTACTTACTACTATTAATTTTGGAGTTTGTATGGTTGGTTGTATGCGTGCATTTCAGACATCGCACAAAATCATCGCAAAGGTTAAATGGTCTTAAAGCTTTCTTTGAATTTTTAGTCTCTGCCAAGAGTGGCTGGGAAATAGGGAGCTTGGTTATATTGTTGCAGGGTAGGTAAAGGGAGAGTAATACATAGGATAGTTATAGGGCAAGAAAAATCTATCAGGACAAGTAGAGTTACAATACGGTGATGAAGCTATTAAGGCCAGGATTGCCTTTTCTACTTAAGGTCACATTTTAGTGAAAGGATCAGTTTAGGGTTTTAATTTGTTAAAGTTATGTTGCTATGATTTTAGTCCTCTACCAAGACTGTCTGGGAAATAGGGAATTTGGTTAAATTGTTATAAAGGGTAACAATAAGAAGAGTTATCAGGTAAAAAATCAATCTTGACATGTAGATTTACAATTCGTAAGCAGAGTATATGGAAAGTCGGGGTAAAGGCAACTTAATGGAAGGGATTGCCTTTCTCCCTAAGGTAATTTTTAGTGAAAGGAGCCAGTTTAGGGTTTAATTTTTTTATTATTTGGTAAAATATCCATTTTAAACACTTGTGGAATGATTGACGCATAAATTAAAGTTTAAGCATTACATGTTTTGGATATTATTTAAGATGCGGTTTTAGTTAACATGTAATACCTAAGTGTCATTTCTGTTACTTTAATTTGGGGGTTCATTGTTTAGATACTGAAACTCAATAAATCATTAGTTCATGTAGTTGGGGCATTTTTAGAACAATCCGGCAATGAAAATATAACGGGTATCATGTTTAATCAGTCCCTTTTTTCACCTATTTGCCGCTTTTTTGTTATTTTTGCCTGCGATCAGAATTGTTTTGCACTACTGGGACCTGTTCCCTTGAAACGACCAAGGCTGGCTACACTCCTGGGTGGTTTTTGTGAGCACTTAAGGCTATAACGTATTTACATCAATTGAAGTTCATCGACATGCAATACCAGACAAGTTTAGCATATTATTTTGAATACCAGTTACCAGACAAAAATGGGAAGAAACGGAGAGAACCAATTTTTGAGGTAAAATTTCCGGGAGCAGTACAAGTAGAATGTTTACCCTTTCCAGTTCCACCAATTTGCCATACACCCTTTCATTAACTCGTCTTTTTCCCGATCTATTACTAAAACTCACAGCACAACTCTCTCCTCAACTTTTGAGGGTCAAACGTGGTGTACATCACATGCATTGTTTAAATTGTGTAGAGTCTTGGATTTATGTAAGCAGTGGTCTTCGCTTGTCAATGGACGTACATTGGGTGCATATAATGTGGTAATTTTACTTGTGTGGTTTTAGAGCCACCGGGGTAATCCTAGTTTGATTGATTATATGTTATGTGATCCTGACATCTTAATGATGAATGTTGAATTTTTTCAAGTTCATGATTTAAATCCAGTTCCATTCATTGTTTGATTCCTTGTAGTTTTACGAGCGGGTGGGAAGAATTATGAGAATTCCTTCCAGAAAACACAGGATTCCATGCAACCGTCATGATTACCCACCCAAATTATTGGTCCTCCAAATTCTTCTTTTGGAAAACTTCTTTAAATCGTGATGATATAACGTGATCTTGATTTGTTTTTGTCAGATTTGTTACTGTCTGATATTCTGTTGATCTTGTCTTAGATAAGTACTATGAGTTGTTACGTAGCGATCAGTTGTAAAGTCTGCTTACTACGGATTAAATCTAGAGGTAAACGTGTTAAAACCAATAAGAACCAATCTTGGTATGATCATGATTGTAAGTCTGATTTTATCCGGAAACTTAAATCTCTTTCTCGTAGTATTAAACAACAGCCTACTAATTTAACTCTATTCATAGTTTATCTCAAGATTCGTAAAAGTTACTGTAAGTTGTTTATCTAGCAAGAACTGCTTTTCGGAGTAAATATTTTCAGAGTTGGATGATCTTCAAAGCACCAATCCTCAAGCTTTCGGAACATATTATAATGATTCATGCTCTCTAAGAAAAACATTCATCGCTATTTCACTAAAAAATGGTTGGGTCCAGTTTCTTCTCTAATGAATAGTAATATTTCTGGCATAATGTATTGAGTTTGAGAACACATGATGATTTTTTTGTCCACTTAATTTAGTGAAATTAATTCACTTGAGTTGTAATCTCTCCATCCTGAGATTATTCAGCGGCTAAACCTTCAAAAGTGGGTAAGCTGCTGGTATCGATGGCATTAGACCTGATATGATCAAAGAAGGAATTGATATATTTGCTCGCTTTAGCAAAGTTGTTTAATTTAAATTTCCAGGAAGGGAAACTTTCCTCCAATGGGGAACTAGTTTGCTCACTGTTATTCATAAAAAGGTGGGATGGATAAAAATAACTCCTAGTAATTATCGTGGTATTGCTGTTTCTAGTAATCTGTGTAAATTATTTTGTATTGTACTTTATAATCGTTTAGAGACCTTTGTTACTAAACAAACCCTCTGTTATTCCAAAACAGCAATTGGTTTTCAAAGAGGCTCACGTACAAGTGATTCACTGTTAGTTCTGAAAGTCTCTGATGATAAATATTATGTGTGGGAAATCTTCTTTTATGTTGCTTCATGAATTTTCTAAAGCGTTTGTACAGTATGGAGAAATGCCTTTTACTATAAATTAGTCCATGTGAATGGGTGGTAAAGTTCTTAAATATCATTAAAGATATGTATTAATCAGTATCTTTTGCTATTAAGGTGATTGAAATAAGATTACAGATTCGTTTCCAAAAACTCGTGTTGGTGTTTAAACAAGGTTGTGTTCTTAGCCGGTATCTTTAATATGTAACGGGACACCATTTTTGGTACTTGTTTACTAAACTCAGTCTAGGGCTAGGCCTGAGCTTAGGCTATAGGCCTGCCCATACCTTTGATTGTTCTTGATGGTGCTGCATTTTGAAACTTCTAGGCACGATTCGATCGTTGAGAACATTGTTGTCAAGCTGCGATGATTTGGTTGAGTATTTTGAAGAAATATGCCCAAAATTCTGTCATGTAATTTTGTAGTCCGCCGACTTCTTCGCGTGTAGATTACCAAATTCACGATATTTTGTGCCAGTTACTGTCCTGCTTTCCGCTATCTTACCTCATATTTTATATCCAAGTGATATGTGGTATTCCAGAATGTCTTGAGTACCATTATCACCACAGTATTTAATTCATAGCAATCAGATAATGAAGAAAATAGCAGTTTGAAGTGTTGATTTTACTCACGAAAGCCACCATTTTTTTAAGTTTAGCAATGTTCGTGAGTAGCGTTTCTAGAATTGTTGGATTCTCTAAAAATGCGTACTTTTCATAAAAGTGTTGGATTCTTGGAAAGTAAAATGCCCGTGTGAATGTGTAAATTTGATGTAGATGCGAATAAATTGTACATGTGTGTTTTATTTGTTAAGGTTTCGAATAACTTTAAAGATGGAGAAATCTCTAAAAGTGTAGCTGTATTTTCACATAGGGAAACACTTTGTTTTCTTTTGACCGATCAGCTGATTACTAATTAGCATAATATTCCCATTTAGAATGCTCACCATGAGAGCTGTGGATTGTTAAACTTATACTTTTAGCTCATCACTTTAAGCGGGTGTATTCGAGCATGATTCTTTGTGTTTTTCTGGGTTTGTTTTTATACAACAGCGCTCAGTCGGGGGCTAGCCCCGAGAAGTGCAGACCATAACCCACAAGCTAGGCCAACCATACGCCCGCTGGAAGAGCAACCCACTCAATAATTCCCAAAATAACCTGAATCCAAAAATCAGGACAGGGTGTGACGCAGAGCTCGAGGACAAGCTCTATTGACCGGGTGTCTCCTAAATCAAATCGCTGGCTAAAAAAATCGGTGCCTGAATGGAGCAGCAGTGTAAACTCTAGGCCTACATTATATTGGGTCTAAGATTAAGGATTAGCCAGCCATTTGCTAAACCGAAACATCGAAAAAATCATCAAAATTCATATTTTTGTATTTTTAGTACTGTCATGGATATGCAAACATACCGCAATGGTTGCCTTGAAATTCCGGTGTATTAAAGCGAGGCAGTAATTTTTATCTGATTCTTTAATTTCGATACGTGCTGTAGCAAAATTCCGACTTGAGATCAAAAATGCCCTTTCATCCTCGTCGGTGAATATCCCAGATTGTAATCGTATTTATGCCCCAGATCAAATACAGTTTTGACCGTCAAGCACAACATTTATGAGCTTTGGTTTATTTTGTGCTAGTGTAAACCACATCAGCTGTTTATGTAGATTTTGAGATGTCATCGCTGTATTTTTAGTTGTCGGGAGACGGTATTGAACAATTTCTCAAATACTCTTTCATTTTTGCACTAATGGGAAGCTTTGTTTCTACATCAAAGAAGTTCTATGAAATTGCACATACTTATCCCTGATTTATAAGTTAAACAAATGTAGTTTCCACATTTTTTCGATTCTCTCGAATAATCGCGCTAATCACCCTTTAAATAACTGCTGCTACCATAGTCAGGACAAAATTGGCCAGATAATTGGTCCATAACTTGG
>JAMKCH010075008.1:0-17085 GCA_023653785.1 Ophioderma brevispina
ACCTGCCGCAAGTTCTTGGAAGTTTTTGCACTAATAATGTTTGCTGTAGTTAGTGTTCCAGCTGTATACCCCACCCGGTAGGCTTAGGACTGTACCCATCACAGTAGCGCTTTGCAGATAGTTAAAACGATTGGTTGTAAGTATAAAAAGATTAGGGCACCAGTGAACATTAGCTGATAAAAACACAGGCATGATTGCACATGTATCAGGAACGTGAGTGCATACATATTTTGTTCTACTGGCAATCCGCGAGGGCATACGCCAATAATGGCTTTATTGGTCACTCGACATTCCATAGTATCTCACCTCATGCATTTGTAACGAACTATGCATTGAGTATCGGCGATATTGCTCGATTGAGTGGAATGCTCACGTACGAAACTTATAGCAGGCTGAGACCAGATCCAGTTCCTGGTATGATTTTGGTCACGCGCTCATATATATGAAGGTATATTGGCAATTAAGTGGAGGACAATTAATTGATCAGCTTCGATCACCCCGGGTTGTGGCCGCTTTAATCACCACGGTGGGCCCACACTGGGCATACACGGTGTGCAGGTCGCTTTAATAATATAAGATTATACTCTAGAAGAACCCAATTAGACATTTAACACAGAACTGCAGTTTTAGACAATCCTGTATTTTAGGGTTGTTGAAAAATACATGTCATTTTCCCATAAGAGTTGTACTTAAACGATTTAGCAACGTCACGTCTATTCCAGTTGATTGTTTAGAGTTATGGGCGGAGTTTGCACTTCGTCCATTACTCAAAAAGGGGACAAACTACCAAAAAAAATCTTGATTTCTTCCTCGCAATACAAACGAGATCGGATTGAAAGAAAACTGGCCAACTCCAAAAAAGTTACGTTGTTCATCCAGTCAATCAATACTGATTATAAAGGGTCTTAACATGTTAAAGTATCATAGGCCTATGCTGTGCCCATAATGGTCTAGTCGTCAATTTTCAATTGACGGAAACTGGCATGTTTATTTATTTGATTTATTCGTTTATCTTTCAGAAGTATGTACGTGATGATGATGGTATTAGTAGCCAAGTTCCAACGTGCCATAACATTTTCCATGCAGAATTCTCTTTTCATATATTCCTACTTTCAAAAAAATGCCTTCATATTTACGACACGTGCTCGCACATCTGAGCCTTTAGAAGGCATGATGGAGGATAGTATTAAATAGTAGGTCTCTTTGCCTTCGATACAGTGCACTGATACTACCCATAATACTAAGTGGATGATTGCTTTTAATTGAAATTAATTTAGGGCAATGTTGAAAATTAAAAATTGTGTTTGACCAACCCAATATTGTATTTAACTATGTGTTTTACCCCGAAGAATTTGGTTTTAAACATTGAATACCAACAACATAAATAAATTTAAGAAGGCTTCAGTCAACTGTGTGGTACAATATTACAGAGACACTATCTTCAATATTCTAAAAAATCAGCTTTCATTGCTTCAAATTGCTTTCACTGAACTATTCTGGATTTATTGCCTTTCTTTGAAACATCTACAGGTCTAGGGTTTATTACTCTGACTATTGATTGAGACTGTTGAATGGTTCCCCCCAACCGCTCAGGGTTGGCTATCATGGTTATAGCGCACATCATGCCACAAAATACACAGACTAAAGTTTTGAACTTACCTAATTACCCTCAATCCATACCTTTCACATTACAAAAGAGTAGAGGCTATTCCACTAATATCAATGGAAATCTACCGTTTACTTACACGTATGTGTGAACATATCAGCAAAAAAAAAAATTGGCTATGGTTCTTCGATTTTAAAAATATTTTCAGACGACTTACGTTAGTGACCTTAGAGGGGGTTCAGGGGTGCAAATTCGTCCGAGTTTGCGAGAATCAAATTTACTTTAAATGACAACACAACTGCATGATTCAATGTGAGAAACTGATTCCCATATCTGGATGCTACAAGAATCACGGCGAGAATCAATTCGGTGATTCTTGTCGAATTTGCATCCCTGGGGTTCCATGGGACCCCGCTAATTAACTATTCCTTTTGGTCAAATAAGTAAAGCCTCAAAGCTTTTTAAACAAGCAGAACTTGTTTGGCATGTTTCACAGTAAAGTACCCAGAGTTCCCATCATGGATATTGTTTTATATATTGTAGAAATAAGATACAAATTGAGTGATTTGATATTTAACTACATGTTATTACTACATACAAAAAGTGTTTTACATTTTGAAAAGTATCTTGAAAATTTAAAAATGTGTTGCTAATGTTTAATATTATTGGACGGACACTGTCTGTCCAATGTGTCTGTCCACAAATAATAATGTTAGCAATAAAGTTTTAGTAAGCAGATGATATGCAAAACACTATTTATTGGCATTAGATACTACTAAATTGATCAATTTGTATTTTTTCTCCCTGATAAAATAATATCTATGATTAAAGATTTTGCTAACGTTGCTATTTTTGGACAGACATTTTTGGGAACATTTTCCGTCCAATAAGAGTAACATTTGCAACCTATTTTTAACTAGAAACACTTTCCGAAATACTTAAAATTTAAAACACTATTTTAGTTAAGTAATAACAAATATAACCACTCCCCCTTAAACCCAGGACCACTACACCCTACCTAAACCATGCAATGTTCTTCCACCCCAAACGGATGGACATGTGGATAATGCAAAACATAAAGCTTCGATTAAGTCCATCCATAAGTCAACAAAAATACCTCTAAAATCTTCTCCATGAATTCCATAGATAACTCACTAAAAATAACTCTAAAATCATAACTCATCGATGAACTCCATCCATAACTCACCAAGAATAGTTCTAAAAACATAACTCATGGATGAACTCCATCCATAACTCACCAAAACATAACTCTATAAACCTAACTCTTCGATGAACTTCATAAACTCACAAAAACTTTAAAAACTTAACTTGTCGATGAACTCCATCAACAAACTTGTTGAACTCAAACTCGATAAAAAAACTTGACAGGGCGGAAAAAATGTGGAAATCGGAAAGCTCCTTCCCGGGAAATCCTGCCTACTCGCAGGAAAGTTTCATCAGTTGATAAAATAAAATGAGCATAAAACTGAATTTCCAGGGCTAACATTTTGACCAAGGAACATTCCCTGAGCAATCAAGCACTCTGTGACCAATTTTTTGAACAATTTGTCAT
Source organism: Ophioderma brevispina (assembly GCA_023653785.1). Classification (NCBI taxonomy): domain Eukaryota; kingdom Metazoa; phylum Echinodermata; class Ophiuroidea; order Amphilepidida; family Ophiodermatidae; genus Ophioderma; species Ophioderma brevispina. The sequence goes on from JAMKCH010075008.1 coordinate 3,180, forward strand.
TATGAAACAGTAGAAAAATGACTTTCCAACATCCCTTTTCTCCCAATTTTTAACCAAAGTTGCATAATTTTCATTATCTACGTTTGCAAAGTATTACCACAAAACAAGGGTAATGCAAATTAATATAGACCGAGTATTATCTCCGTCTGTAATGCAATGTTTCATTGAAAGCGTTTCTCAATGATCTAAATATTTATACCTTAATCTAATTCTTGGGTTTTGCATGTTCTGTTGTTTTTTTGGCTCGTGGGGTCAGACTTGGGTTGCCAGATTAAGCGTTCACCCTTCCTGACCTAGTACAGAGACCCAAATTTAAATGTGGTCACATTTTTTTTCAAAACTTTTGTGAAAATCCAAGGTTTAATGACATTCCGCCCCGGCATTTCGCATCTGAAGCCAAACTAGGCTGTGCATGTTGAGGCTTTTAATCACTCATTGGTACAGAATGCAAAAACTATCATTTTGTAAGAGGCTTAAATAAAGCCTAGTTCGGGCAACCCTCTTTCGTAGGGCAGTCCATTCCACGAGGTCAACCGTAATATACACAACCTCAAAAGAGGATTTATTGTATTAACTTGATGAAAACAACAGGCGAAACATCATGCCAACACCGCGACTGAACATGTTACTTTGTCCATGATTTTTTTAAAGCTCAAATTAGTAAAATTCAATATCCCAGAACTTATTAAAATTTGCGCATGTGTGAATTAAATGTAGTTTTGTTCATCGATTGAATCATGTAAGTAGATTCTTATGGCCTTCCCGAAGCAGAAGTTTCCGCATCTGCAATATTGGGCAAACTTTACTCCTGTAATGATTACACATTTTTTCCTGTTGTCAAATTTTAAATGGTGAATGAAATGGGTGAATTACCTCATCCTGGCCAGAGTTAGGCCCGGGTTTACTCTATCATGTCTATTCATGTCCATTCCAAAAAGAAAAGTATTTTTTATACGTGTAGATGGGGCATGGTGGGGCTGGACTGAAGGTGGGAGCAGCAAAATGTTATCAGTATTATTTAGGCTATTCCTATTGGGCTTTAGTTGGAATTTTTCAGTGGGTGAATGGCAAGGGAAGATATACTGCACCAACCTGTTGGGATATGACGAAGGCACACAATTTCCTAATTAAAACAAAACACCGATGTCGGTCGGTCAAAATGTTTTTTTGGCATTAGACATGAGTTGATTATTCTTTTTGCTCAAAAACGAACTTGGCACCAAGTAATCTTTTAATTAACGAGTGAACCCGTCTATCACAAATAAACCCTTTTCTGTTAAAATGTGGAAAATTAAAATTGAGGTTATTGTGTTCGGGGGCCCTGAGAAAAAATGGAGAAGTCCGCCTAAAGGATTGGAGAGCAGGGCCCCCAAATGGCCCGTGGCCTTTTTTCTTATTTTCAACACTGCCATTCCTATGGGATTATCGAATTGTTTTTTAGATCCTGCCCTAGTGCTCGTAACAGCCTAGCTCCGGGGGGGGGGGGGGGGGGGGGGGGGGGGGGGGGCAAGACTAAGAAGTTTCTCATTTTTTCCGCTCCTCGCTTCGCTCCCGGGTATACCCATATTTTTTGTTCCCCTTTCTCGTCCCCTTTTTTTAGCTTCTCCGTCCCCATTTTAGGTTTGTCCCCTGGCCCCCCCCCCCCCCCGCTGGTTCGCCAACTCCTGACCCACACCGTAGCTCACCTTAAATTACTACCTTTGCTTAGCTATTATATCTGTGAACGTAAATATATAAAAATATAGCCAACTAGTTTCCGTCTGCCCGTCGGGTTATGAATGGGGCCAAAGTTCACATGAGTCCAGGTCACATGAGGTCCCAACTCTCACCCACCTCGTCGCCCCCTCCTTTCCACCAAGTTACATCATAGTAGCCCTTACGGAACCCATACGGCAATTCAATATAAGGATTAACATTTTGACTGGTCACAACCAAGTCACATGAGGTCGCCAATGTCTCCCCACCCGACCCCCCCCCCTTTCACCAAGTTACATCGTAGCCCTAGGAGCTCACTCATTGTGCATGCAATATCTCCTCTAGCTAATCTAGGAAAAACAGATATGGGCCCAAATGTTCCAGGGTTACGCCTTTACCTAGAAATTGTTGGAGCTCCGTTAATCACACCCTATTTTTTTACCGAGGAGCTTGATAAGGAGCTTGATTTCAGTTTCCAAGCCTTAAAACATACATTACAAAGAAGCAAGGAGCTTGAAAAATAACACTCCTGCACAAGATTTTACAGGAGCTCTTCGAGGAGGCTCTGAGCTTATTTCTCTCCTCAAAAATGAAGGCCTGGTGTTAACATTTTATTACTAATAATCATACTAATATTATTTGAATTACTTGCAAAATACCGAACAAAATAATGATAAATATTATAATACATACAAAAAAAATTGACAAAGCCAAAAGCGTAATCCTGATAAGAGAATGGGTTGTTATAAAAACCCGATCACAAAGTGCTCTCATATCCAAAGAGAAACAAAGATACATGCACAACAAGCACAAGATTGTTAATAGAAACCAAAAGAATAGGCCAGGCAAATGTATGCACAATGAAAACAAAATCAGTCATGTTAATACACTGATTGCAAAAGCAAACCATTACCCTGTCTATATCAAGTGGTGTTCCTCCAAATGGACGTAAAATTTACAAAAACACTACATTTGTTAACAATATTAGGTCGCATTTCATAAGTGTGGATTCCTAAAAACCTATTAACATGGAGAAAATAACAAACATTGTGCCTCTTTTCATTCAACAGATTATTACATTTAATCAATACATTCAGACCATTAAAAGTATAGCATTTTTGGAAGCTTATATTACAATGTTTGCCCAAACCAGATAGTACAACCAGTGTTATACAGGGTGGGTCAGAAATATACAGGGTGAAACAACTAAAAAGTTATCATTTTTCTTGTCATGGTGAATTGTGTGGTTTCCTTTTCTGAATGTGTAGATCAAATAATATGGATTCAGAAAGTTATTACTTAGGCCCTTCAAACAAGCAAGGAGAAAGATTCACAATAACCTGGGTTAAATATACAGGGCCGGGGGTGGTCCAATTATGCTTTTTAATTTTTTAAGTGTAAAACTACATGATAAAAAGATTTTCTACTAAACACTCTGTCAGAGTAAATCTTTTCCTGTTCATTGGTAATGGCACGAAAGTTGCTTTCTAAACATATATAACCATACTTGTGTACTTTTGATTTACATGGTGATCAGAAATAAAATTACCTCTGTAAGAAGCAAAACTTCGGGTGCTCAAGTGGTTTTTAATGCTAACGGAAGTTGAAAAACCGAAAAATATTATTACAACAGCTTATGCCAGGAAGTATATATTGTATGTCTCTTCTAAAACCAGTTTCCTTGATAATAAGGGTGAAAAAATGGAAGGCAATCCTTCTGTATTTCGCACATTTAAAATAGAGGCCCGCACATATACACACAGAAAAAAATTCTGAATACAGAAATTGCTCAAAGTTTTAAATTTTAAAAAAAACATTAAACCATATTCAACTCTATGCGTGTCTATACAAATTGCAAATTAAAAAATAAAGCATTTATTGTGACATAGCATTCCTAAAATGATTGTAAATACACAAAAATTGTCATGAAGACATCCAACCCTATAAATGAACCACCCGTATATAGTATCTATATCATATCAATAGTTTTGTGTTTTAAAACCCTGACCAGTGCTAAATAACCAGTCTCTAGTGTTGTGTATAACACAAGATTAAGACATGTGTTACCGATTGGACACACAACTAGATTTAGAAATTATGTCACAAAAAGGGATTTTTTTTACCCTTTATATTTTACTTCTTCACCCTTATACATGGCATGGTGTTTCTTTTGCAGAATTTGCATCTTAGGATTCAACATGCTTATGAAAGCATTATTCTTATACTGTAATATTGGTGTATCTTCAGTTTTTTAGGTGTCAGTCTATGTGGTCTGCTCCTCCACCTCCTGCTCCTCCCCGCTCCACCCTGACTCTTGGACAATTTTAACCGTAACTTCGCTATTATCCATCAAATGAAATGGGAACTTCATGGCATTAAGAAAGTACAAATAGCTAACAAAAGACAGACCAATTTTTCTTGTCATAACACACTCAGTACTTTCCTGAATATTTTACTACTACTTTGGAACATAAATTTGGTGGGACAAATGTAATGATCTCCACCATATTTGACTGACCAACTATGAAATGCGACCATTAGTAAACTTAAAGTGTGATTTAAACCGCCTGTTTTAAAGTTATAAAGATTATTGACAGCACGCAAATCAGATTGGGGATTTCATTCCAAAGACCTGAAGGAAATAAACATAGAATTGAAGAAAGAGGAAGTCCTTGCCGATTGGTGCAAAAGCCTGTACTCTGCATTACTATTTAAGCAAAGATTAAAAAGTAGGGTGGCCAAATCATGTAAGATCTTAAACCCAGAACAATCCTTTGATTTGGAAGCTCTTCGAGCCTGACCAGATTCAAATCAGAAGTCTGCTCACGTAAGGTGGACGAGCATACCGCCTTTGTGATTGCTTAATAGAATAAAGTCCTTGAATTTTCTGTTGCACTTTCTCTAACCTATCCAAATGTTTCCTTTGATGAGGTGCCCACACACATGGCACAGTAAATAAATATGGGGCAAGATGATAGCTTTTAGAGGCTAATGTGCATCTGAATGCCAACAGTTTTGAAACTTACTTGAATTGCAGGCTATATGAGAGTCAAAGGAAATATCCCTACTGAAAGTAACACCAGTATTTGAAATTGTTAATTCAGCAGTATACCTTCTCACCCATTTAATGTAAAGATACAAGAATCAGGAGACTTAGATCTGGTCATGGTGGATAACGGAGCACTTAGAAAGATTGATAGGCAACTTATTAAGAAATAGTCCATTTAAAAATGTTTTTGAAATCATTCTTGAAGACATCATATCACTTTCACTAAAAAATAGGACGAAGTATTGTGTGATCACCTTCAAACGAGAGGATAAGAAACCTCAGTTTAAATCATTGAAAAACAGAAGAACATAGGCCAAAACAGAGCCCGAGGACACCAGGCTTCAGAACACCACCTGAAACTGCACCTTGAACACACCCGCTTGCTTCCGCCTTAAGAGAAAGTTGTTGAATCCACTGAAGGAAGAAACCGTATGCCCCCCACCTATGGAGTTTTGAGAGTAAGGTGCCTGGGGTCGGATGGCTTGGGGGTATGGTAGTGGGGGGGTCCTCTTGCCATATGTTTGTCCTCATTCCCACGATTAAAAAATACCTCGTGTCCCCGGACTCACAAGTATCGTCTAAAGGCACAGTTGGCGAAGGGGGCCAAGTCACATGAGGTCAGGCAATGTCACCGAGGTCAACCAAAATGTCACCCAATCCTCCCTCGCTTTCCACCAAGTTACATCTCCCTAGCCCTTACGGAACACATACTGCATGAAAAAATTACGGGTTAACATTTTGACCACAGACACACACACAAACAATACGGCAGACATACCCCATGCATTTCCTATGTGCCTTCTTCAATTCTTTCAGACACAAAAAAACTCTTAAGAGCTTGCCCCCCCAGGTTTTTTTAACAAACTGAGTACAAAAATTATGATGGTGGCCCAAACGTAATCAATTTTGGTTTTTCCTTTTACTTATCTGTCAAGCCCATTGTCATACTTGGGTCCGGCCGAACTAAGGATACTCATAGTCTTTCACGCATATTGGCCCGCCATAAAATATAAGGCCATAACGTGTTCGAGAAAGTACCAATGCGTTGCCAAAAATTCACATCCGCGTTGCGGGGTCGGCCAATAAATTTATCTCGTGATGTATTTCAAAAAAATACACGTCGCGGGTCTCGAACCCGCTAATCCCCTGGTCGGGAGCGGTTTAACAAATTTTTCAATAATCAGCTGCAAATAAACCCCCCTTAAAAAACCCCAAAACCGCATTAAACCACCACACCCCCTTAAACCTGGGCAACCCCACTTAAACTCGTGCAACCCACCTAAACCACAACAAAGCCCCCTTAAGCCGCAGACAACCCCCCCTTAAACCCAACAACCCCTTTAAACCCGGACAACCCACCTTAACCCAACAATCCCCTTTAAGACCCCAAGACACCCCCCTTAACAAACCCCCTGACAACGCATGTGCAACTCCGTGCAATGCATACTCACATGCGCGCATGCGCGCATGCGCGTGCATGTTGTCACGGCTGCGCATGCATACGCGTATTTTGTGCCACAAAACCCCGAAACCAAAACCCCCCTTAAAACCCAAAAAATCCCCTTAAAAACCCCACACCCCCCTTACACCTGGACAAGCCCCCTTGAACTTGTGCACCCACCCTCATAAACCCCACATCCCCTTAAAGCCAGACAAACCCCCCCTTAAAAAGACGGACACCCCTTTAACCTGACACCCAACCTTAAACCCCAACATCCCCCTTAAACACAAACCGCCCTTAAGCCTCGGAACAACCCCCCTTTACCCATACAACCCCCCTTAAACCCATCAACCCCCCTTATAAAACCTGTACAACCCCCCTTAAAAACCTGGACAACCCCCCATTAAACTCGTGCAAACCCACCTTAACCACAACAAGCCCCCCTAAGGCCCAGACAAAACCCCCCCCCCTTAAACCCGTACAACCCACCTTAAACCCCAACATCCCCCTTTGGCCAGACAACCCCCTTAAACCCGTACAACCCCCCTTTACCCAGACAACCCACCTTAAACCCCACAATCCCCCTTAAAAACCACCCAAACAACCCCCCTAAAGCTGGACAACCCCCCTTAAACCCGGACAACCCCCTTAAACCTGGACAAACCCCCTTAAACTTGGCAACCACCTTAAACCACAACAAGCCCCCTAAGCCCAGACCAACCCCCAAGACCCCCCCCCCCTTAAACCCGGAAACCCCTTTAAAAACCGGACAACCCACCCTTAAACCCAACATCCCTAAACCCACAACCCCTAAAGCTGGAAACCCCCTTAAACCACCGGACACCCCCCTTAACCTAATCAGCGCGAGATTAATGATTCCCTCCCCTTCCATCAAAATTTCATCAAAATCGGACTTAATGATCTTTCAGATCGTTCGTTCACAAGTTTTTTTTGGTGAAAATACCCCAATTTAGCCCATAATATGCAAAGTAGCTATTTAATTCGCATATCATGCGCCACAACTAATCAGCGGCGAAGTACATATTCCCCACCCCTCACAAGTTTCCATCATCCAAATCGTACTATGATCTTCAGATACCCAAAATAACTCATTAATTATGCAAATTAGTACTAATTAGCATATGCCACGCCCAAATCTAATCAGATGAAGGCATGGCAGTCCGATCCACCCACCAAGTTACATCACCATACCCTTATTGTCTCATGTTATCGAGTTCACAAGTTTGTGAAATCCCAAAGTAACTCATTAATTTGCAAATAGGAACCTAATTAGCATAATCCACGCCATAATCTAAGCAGATGGAGGGCATGGCAGTCCGATCCCACCCACCAAGTTACAATCAATAACCCTTATGGTCTCATGTTATCGCGTTCACAAGCTTGTTGGACGCGCTGCCGCCGCTTGACTGATAGCCTATCCCCCTCTGCCTTTCTCATTGTTATCGCGTTCCACAAGATTGTTTGGAAAATCCACCCCCCCCAATTAACTCATTAATTTATGCCAATTAGGTACCACTCTAAATTTTTACATATGCCACGCCCATAATCTATCAGATTAAAAGACATGGCAGTCCGATCCCACCCACCAAGTTAATCACCATAACCCTTAATGGGTCTCATGTTAATCGCGTTCACAAGATTGTGTTGGACGCCGCCCGACACCTTGACTGATAAAATCTCCCTTCTGCTTTTCAAGCCAGGGGAATAAAAAATATACCCAACAATGCGTTGCAAAGTGGCTAGCAAACACGTTGTGGAAACTCACAACGCTTGCAACCTCACACAACACGCCTCCGTTGCGAGATTCACCACCCGTTGGCGAGCTATCCACAGCGTTGCGCAGGTCCCAACCATAAGGTCACAACGTATTGCCCGCATGCTTGTGAGAAGTATCAGCCCCGTTGCATACATTCGGCAACTTGTTGCGCGTCGGCCAATCAACAATCATGAATTGCTTTCTCTGTGACTTATTCAAAAAATATATCCACAAACCCGCGTTGCGGCGAAACGTTATGACCCTGATGGCTTCACACCGCGTTGCAGCTCACAACGTTGCGAAACTTCAAAGTGTTGTGAAGGCAATAGGTCCATAACGTATTGCCGGCAACGCGTTGTGAAGGGTCGACGCTTGTGAGATTTATATTTGTGAAATACGTCAACCGAAATTCATGATTTTTTAGTGGCCGACACCGCAACGCGTTGCCGAATTTCTCAAAATGTTGTTACTTTCTCAACAACCTCGTTGCGGCAATACGTTAATGACCCTTATTGCCTTAGCAACACGTTGTGAAGCTTGCAACGCGTTGTGAAACTGCAACGCATTGTGGAAGCTCGCAAAGGTATCTAGCAACGCGATGTGAGTGTAATTTTTAAATACGTCACAGATTTCCCCAAGATTTTGATTGGCCTACAACCGCAACGCCTTTCAGAAATGCCGCAACGCGTTGGGGCAATACGCTTATGGCCTTTTGGCTTGGCATACACGCAGGTGGCTAAATTTGCAAAAATCGCAGAACTGGCAGGTCTAACCCCCCAATCAAAAACTCCTTCAGCCAGAATAATCCCATGTTATGAATTGCTCTGCCCACTTGTCACGATCCCCTCCAACTGTGACTTAGGGGAGGTATATACTCAGTTGGGCCATTAAGTGGGGAGTTTCTGTAACCTGACCCTCTGACACACTTTTTCTACACCCTTACTGAATTTAGAAACTTAATGGAATAACATGTGCTTTTTATCCGTGAAAGTTCCAATTGTATAATGTTCAGAAAAAAAGATCAGATTGGTCAAGTTACAGAACTCCCCATTTAGGCCCACTTCATGGTGAATTGAGGCATGGTCTACTGAAACTGAATAAAGTGCAGCATTTTTCATGCACTTGGTCTGCAAAGGCTGCTAACTTCATTGTGGGTCAACTAGTGACAGGACCCTAAGAGTCAATCATGGGGCCAACCGGGGTATCTTCAAATGAAATCAAGATCATTCCTTGTACCATATCTTGGCAATCACAATCATTTCCTTTGACATGCACTGATAGACCCAAGGATGGTAGATTTTCCAACTTTTTTTTGAGGGCGGGTTGGTGTAGTGGCTCATCCCCTCGCCTTTACAATGCGGCCTGGGTTTGATTCCCCCTACGAGCCAGTGTCGTACATTAATTTGTTGTCGTCCCCATGCTCGCCTTGCAAAACTTTCTCTATAGCTTTTCGGTTTCGCTCCTGCCACCCTAAATGGACTTCTTTCCCTAAAGCCTTCCTTTCTCGTTTTTTCTGGATTACTTGTTTTTTTGTAGCCAAAGCAGCCTTAGGCGCTCCACAGCGGCGCCCTGAACACTTCAATTGGTGGTTTGATGCGCTTATAAGAATTATTATTTTTTAATATCTTGAAAAAATCTTCTCAATTTACATTGGCAAATGTGTTGATACCCACTCCCCCCCACTTGTTTCACATTGCAATTTTGGTGATCCCATCAACTGAGCAAGGCTATAGACCTTAGTGCTTTTGTCTTCGAGTCAGTGAACAAATTGCTGAGTAACTGATCCCAAGCTATTTTTCATATTGGAAGACCGATTTTCAGTAATCCGTTGAATTAATTATCAGAGATTTAGCTCAATATACCATTCACAGTACTAGTCACTGAGCCCAAAACAAGTGCAACTGTATACACACTCAAAAATCTGGAAATTGGGGCGCTCTTCAAAAATGTGCTGTTTTGCTGTTAATACAAAAGTATAGAAGGCACTGATAAGATTAACACTAAATCAATGCTAAAACAGGCATAATTAGGGTTAATAATATTATTAGCACTTTTAAAATGGAAGTTCTGGAATACTCATTTAAAGTGGTCATAGCATTAAAACACTCACACTGGTTTAACATGCTTCAGTGTTTAAATCTTGTGTATGCTTATACCTTTGCGTGTAAATATAAAAATTTTACAGTCACATATTTCATGAAAAAATTTCCCTGATTTGCCTGTATTTTCCTAAAGCAATTTTTCCAAAATCTGAAGTGGCTGGGAACCCTTTAAAATGATGAATCGAGGTACGTTCACTTCACCAACTTCACTTGTGAGTTGTGACCATAAGATGGGTGACAAAACTTGTCACGCGAAACCATTTATTTTGGCAACAGATAATTTAATAAAACCACAAGGTTGTAATGAGCCTCCTTACCATGCTTTACTTTGTTTATATTGATATTAATTACATAAGCAGAGCTAACTTTAGGACTTTCATTTTCAGATGGTATATAAAGCAATATTATGCACATTTTTTTGAAGGGGGCCCCCAATTTTTCAAAAATTTTGGAGATTTTGAATTTTTACACGTGTGCATAGTACTGGCTAGTAAACTATACCGTGAATGGTTAAGCTCGAAAATGTCTGTGTAACAAAAAATGAAAAAGAACGAAGGAATTTTGTACTAGAATATTATTATCGGGATCCCCGATAATAATTCAACGGTGCTGGAAACGGCCTTCCAATGTGAAATAGCCGGGAAATAGCGCCTGTACGTGTCTAGCTCATTCATTAGTTGTTTTAATAGTTCGGGTGGCAAGTCCAATGAGGTTATTTTCTCGAGGGGGACTATTTCGTCATGGACGGACATAAACGTAGCATTTTCCGCTCGCTTAAGTTCAATTTGGGATCCCAAATCTAATTCCAAACTAGGCTTACTTTGTGATAAAACGCATTTTTTAGCATTCCTCGTTCGCAGGTATAGTTCCTAGACAATAACCACGTACAACTGTGCAAAAAATCAATTTTGGAAAATTGGGGGGCGCTCTTAAAATGTCATAGTATTGCTTTAAGTCCGTTGGCTATCATGAAATTTTACATATCATGACCTTTGTACTCCTACTGTGACTTATTGTGTAATTATAAATACCTTGTTCCTATCACAATTGCAGTAGCCCCTTTTTTTTAATGTTTCTTCTTCTTAATATGGATTGTGATCATCAAAATGTGGTTGTTTTTTCACAACAACTCATTTATTTTAAATTCAAAAATAAAAGCAGGTGTTGTATGCAATGTTAATTTATATAATGTTGTATAGTGCAGCTGCTCTTGTAATTTTATCAATTCCTGTCTGATCGCCGATTGACCTTGTCCAATCCATTCAATTTAGTAAACTAACTTTTGCAATTATATGGCTTATCCGCTTTCAACCACTGTTTGATAGTTGTAAGCAATTGTATAAACCATGGTCAAGTGGCAAATCCGTGTGTTTCCATAACCTGACCACCTCCCCCTAATCAATCAACCATTATGATTCAACAACATTTTGTCCTTTATTACATGAGGTTACTACATTCATGTTGTTCAGACACACATGGTACCATGCATGGTGCAGGCACCTGTAGCCAGTGCAGTGGTTCTGAGGGGCAATTTCCAGGTAGTCTAGAGGCACAAAGCCGATCACAAGCAAAATACGGGTCGCCAGGCAAGAGAGGCTGAAAAAGGGCCGATTTAACAGTTTTAAAAATCGAGAGGCACTCACTCACTCTGCCCCCTACGGCCCCAACATGGCTATGCCACTGTCAGGGGAATGTGATCAGGTAACCTGGTGACGTAAAGGTGCATTTCGTGGATTCTAAACCCCTTCTGTTTTTTCCATTTTCACTAGATAATCCTTGAGAAAAGCTTATCCCAAAATTTCAGTTGCTATTCTGATCTTGCGTTTTGGGTGTTATGAGCAAATTTTCATATCCCAATCCCCATAGACTCTGTAAGTACTTTGTCCGTTTACGGACAGCAAAACAATCCGCGAATTTCTTGCACAGATTATCGAATTGCACGTAAGATTGGGCACACATACTTAGCCTGACTGTTCAGAATGATATAAAAATCTCAGTTTTTTTTAGGCTTCGGGGACGAGGCTTTGGATCACGAAATGCCCTTTAAGGAAACACCCTTATTCATAAACCATATCATGGGTTCAACTCAAAACACATGCAATTGCTATACAAGTAGCTTGACCCTCGAAGTCACAGGTTATAGCAATAGTCAGTATGCCTCTACTCCACATTTGCTGATACAAGCTGATAAAGGGCTGTAATGGAAACCGAGTAAACAAACATAGTAGTGTAATACTTCCAGCAACTTGTTCTTCTTAGACGAAACACAACGCAGAATCATGACAGTTTGGCACAATGCTCCGATATGTCATTGTGTATTGCTATTTATTCAAAGTGTGCAAATTCCCCTGTTTAGCTGCAAAATGCTACCCATTTTGAAGTGACTGCTACACAAAATTTTTGGCTGTTATAGCATTTTATCATGCGAAATATACAAAAGCATAACATTTTATGGTAAAATTGTCAAACTGCTATAACAATGTTAAAGGAATTTGCACACTGTTTATTTATCTAATTTTCAACAAGGTTGATTGAACTTTATCTGGGCTTATATTTTTGTTTTTTTGGATTTCTGTTTTCTTCTTCTTCAATTTTGGGTTCGCACACAGGAGGGTGTGGTTTTTGCACCCCCAAATCTGGGTCTTAGAGGGGAGCCATACCAAAAAATAACAGTACCGAAAAAATGATAAGCCTAGTCTTCTCATTGGCCACTGGTAAAGGGGCGGGAAAAGTCAAGTTCCTCCTGTAAATTTCTCTCGCCAGCCCTGCACTATGGGGTCTGCGCATTTATTTATCCTAAGGTTCCTTTATAACCGAAGTGTCGCCATTTCGAATTTCTTTATTGAATTTGTTATTCGATCTGAAGTTAATCATTTTTCCAAAGGTATATAATCCGAAGGACTTTATCCGAAGTTGTTTAACGAACAATAATCGTTTTTGTTTATATATCCTAAATTCTTAATTTGCTTATTCCATTTTTCAGATACACAACCCATATTCCATTTTTAGATCAACGAACCCTCGGATAAACAAACCTTCAGAATAACAACACACATTCGGATAAACAAACATTGGGAAAAACAAACCTTCTAATTAAAGAAAACAATGTTCGCATTATAACGAACCTTCGGAAAAACGCCTACGTAGGATGGGGAATTCACGTGTCGGATTAACGAACCTCGGATAAACTAACCTTCGAATTAATGAACGCAACTGCACTACAACCTTCCATTCAAGCTGCCTTTGCCTTCTTAAGTTGGTAAGTGTTGTGAAAAGCCATGCAACAAACATTGCCATTTAAAACTTAAGCTAATAATAAAATTTAATATTATTTATGCTATTCTTCGTCATGATCGGCAAATTACATGACTTCTTCGCCAGCCAAAAGAATACTAATACTACATACGGCTGAACATATTATGTTGATTTAAAATTCCAAATTCAAACCGACACAAGCAAAGTAAAGGTAGTTAGAGTTTGAACTTCAGACTATTTTGTAGTCATGCGCAATGTCACTGATCATGACTTGAAATGAGAAACATACAATCAATGACCGTCTGAGTCTGACACTCTTCCACTAGAGATCAACTGAGAGGACATGTCATTGTCATTTATTTATGAGTAATTGGCAACGACGTATCGACTCGATCCTGCCCCCTATGCCTTTTAAACTTGACAAAAACAGTGGTAAATTCACTTACCGCACTGTCCAGCACTGCTAGCAGTATACCGTCCCGTCATGACTGTACATGACCACACTCGCTCTGCATGTTTGCATGTCCATGCAAGTCTAATCTTCACGGTGCCCGAATTTTGATCCCACTTTGGCCAATTTATTTTTA